>CAUYRH010152306.1:0-24712 GCA_963574655.1 Perodicticus potto
TCCACAGCACTCTACCGAGGTGACAGAGTGAGACTCTGTCTCTACAAAAAAAAACAAACCAATGATTACTATTTGGGGTTTAGCCTCAGTATTCATATCATTCTTATAAAGGAAGTACTGGGTAATGTGCTAAATGAGAAAGTCTTCCTTGTTTGAGTTTATGTAAAAAAAAAAAAACCAGACAGAATGACTGATTTTCAATACATACCTCTAGTCCTCCATCCTGGCAATTCTCCATTAATCTCTGTGCAAATTTTTCAACTATTTGTGGTCTTACAACTGAAAAGTTTTCCTTCATGACTTGGTGTTTCCACAGATCTAGGGGAAAAAACATCCTGTCGCTAGTATCACAAAACACTGAGCGATCATTACTGTGAAATGTAACACTGGATACAAGCGGTCATTTACAAACACAGTCGCCCCTGGGGATAGCCAGAGAATTTGTTCCACGAGCCCCACAGATACCAAGTCCTGTAGTTGGCCCTGCAGAACCTGCAGTATGACAAGTGTAAGAGCCTTACACTTGCCTGGGCCAGGCGGCTCTCACCGGTAAGCCTGGCACTCTGGGAGGCCGAGGCAGGACGAGTGCTTAAGCTCAGGAGTTTGAGACCAGCCTGAGCAAGAGTGAGACCCCGTCTCCTCTTTACCACCACAAACAGTACAATTAGTGGGCATCATGTTGGGCACCTGTAACCCCAGCTACTCGGGAGGCTGAGAATGGCTTAAACCCGGGAGTTTGAGGTTGCTGTGAGCTAGGGCATGCCACACCACTCTAGCCTGGGCAACCAAGTGAGACTCAGAAAAGAAGGGAAAGGAGAGGAAAGGGAGGGAAAGGGAAAGGAAAGGGAGAGGAAAAGGAAAAGGAAAAGGAAAGGAAAGAAAACGTCAGCCTCTCCACATAGGTGGCTATTATTTCCCAAGGATACTGTGTTTTCCATCTGCATGTGGTTGAAAAAACTCGGCCTGTAAACAGACTTTCTCAGTCAAACCTATATTATTCAGGGTCAACTGCACACAGAAGTAATGGGTGAGCTGGGGGAGGGGAGATAGCCGAGGACCCAGGATGCTCTGGGATGTGGGAGGAAGGAAGATCCTAACAAGATTCTTAATGCAAAGTTCTGGAAAAACACCCTTAAAGACCAGTGACTGTGTTCTGATACTATAATGAAAAACCTCAGATCAAATGTTACTGATCCGACATGACATCTGTTTATTAAAGCCCTATGTATATGTAAACAATTATTTTCATCTAACACAACTATCAGAAATAAATGAAGAATGATTCTATTTATCTGATATGAGTATTATATTCCTAGTGCTACAGGAAAAACTGATTTGAATATACAGTAATAAAGAAGAGATAATAAAATGAAAGAGATAATAAATAAAAAATCCGGAAGAGAGAAGAAAGTGTCCCAGATGAGGCACACAGAGCTGCCAGGCTGTGAACTTGGGCTCCTGGGAGAAAGCAGCAGCGTGGCTGACGCGTGAAATGAGGCCTGTAAACAGTTATCAGAGTGACGTTATCCAGGCAGCAAAAGTGTGGAAACACGGTGTCCCTCATTCAGATCCAGTTACTTAACCATGCTATATCCTTCCCGTGAAATAGTACGCAGCTATAAAAAAGAAAGAGGGAATTATCTATATACTGATAAGAAAAGAGCTACAGATTGTTAAGTGAAAAGGGCAGGGGCCAGAACAGTGGGCAAAAACCGCTACCTTTGGTAAGAGAGATCAAATACGAGGAAGGCTGTCCCCTCAAGCCTACTCAGGGTGATTGCCCCCGAAATCTCCCTTTTTCCGTCTTTCCTGGATCTGTCACAGCAGCACACGTTATTTCTCCCAGCTCATAAAACGTCTCTTGGCTCCACTTTCCCCATAAGCTATTGCCTTACTTCTTTGCACTCTTTTATAGCAAAGTTCCTAGAAGGAGGTGTTCACACTCTGCCTTCAACATCCCTTAAACTTCCTCTTAAACCCGCCTACCTGGTTCTCACCTCTACTGAAACTCATTTTGTCAGAAACACCCGTGATCTCCACATAACTAAAGCTGCAATGTTTTTACTTGATTACCAGCAAAATTGCAACCAATCTGTCACGTCCTCCTGCTTGAGAAACTTCCTTCGCTAGGTGCTGAGACGCCACTGTGTCCTAGTTTTCCTACCTCACTCTTTGCTGCTTCCACTCCTGGATTCCATTCGCTGTGTCCCCACCTGCCTCCGTCTGTAACAGTGGAATAACCCAGGGAGCAGCCCGTGGCCCTTCTTTTTGTATCCTCATTCCCTTGGCTATCTCATCTCATAGCTGAATCCATTTATAGCCCAATGGCTCTCAAAATTGGATCCAGTTTCCACTGAGTGCCTGTTCTTGGATATCTAAAAGGCATTCACAACTTAATTCATGCAGCAAATCAAACTCCTGATCTTCCCTCCCTCACTGGCTTCATCTACAGGCCTCCCCATCTCAGCTGATAGAAATTTTATTTTCCCAATTGCTCAACTTGAAAATTTTGGAGTCATCATCCACTCTTCTCTTTCTCTCACACCCAATACTATCCAATTCCATGTGAGCTTACTTCATAGCATGCCCAGAATCTGACCACGTACTATTTCTACTGCTCCTGATTTTGCTTGAGCCACCATCTCCTCTTGCTTGGATTATTGCAATTTCCTCCAAACCAGCCTCTCCCTTCTTCCACCCTTTCTTCCTTCACTGTCTATTCTCAAGACTGCAGACAGAGAGATTCTATTAAAACATAAGCCAGACCATGTCAATCAAACTCTGGGATAGGCTCCCCATTACGTTCGGAGTAAACGCTGAGGTCCTTGCAAGGCTTTGCTTGCTCTCTCCTCCTTCCCCCCACTTTCCCTGACTTCAGCTCCTACTGCTCTCCCCTCACACTTTCCCTTCCAGCCACACTTGGTGTTCTTTAAATGTGACAGGCTCACTCTGCTTAGGGCCTCTCTATGGGCTATGCCTTCTGTCTGGAATGCTCTTGCCCCAGATACCCTCCTAACTAAATTCCTCACCTTGTTCAAATCTTTGCTTCAAATGTCACTCACTCAGTGAGGACTACTCTGATTATCCCCTATTTAAAATTGCAACATGCCCCCTTCAAATCTCCACGACACCATTTTTCCTTATTCCAGTATTTTCTTTGTTCTTATGTTTATTGCTTGTTGTTTACTCTCCTCTATATTATAAACTTCATGAAGGTAAGAAATTTTGCTCCATGAGGGTGAGATTACATCCCTAAAACAATTCCTAAAAATATGGTAGCCGAGAACATAGTAGGTGCTCAGTAAATAGTTATGGAATGAGAGAATGAATATATAAAGAATCACTGAAAGGATATATGAAAAATTAACAGAAGTGTTTACATAGAGGTGACATAATGGGGTGCGAGGGCATTGATGGTGGCAACAAGACTTCTCAATGTGTGTCTTTCTTTTTTTTTTTTTGCAGTTTTTGGCCGGGGTTGGGTTTGAACCCACCACCTCTGGCATGTGGGGCTGGTGCCCTACTCCTTTGAGCCACAGGCGCCACTCTCAATGTATTTCTTTAAATATAATATTGAGTTTTGAACTGTGCATATGCATTACCTGTAAAAAAATAAAATAAAATTTAAAAGTAATTTGACAGTGCTGGAATAATGGAAGAGTGGGAGCACTCCTTAACTCCCACATGGAAGACCAGGGACACAGGTGCATGTTAATTACCTTGGGGAGAACAGATCACATCAGGCCTACCACCTTGGGCGTGATCTCAGGGGAGTCTTGAGAAGAAGAGACCTCTGGAGCTGTACCCAGGAAGCAAGCCCCACTGGCTCCATTTTCTGTGCAGGGTATTGGCCATTGCAAAAGTGCCCATTGGCCCATTCTCTTGCCAGCTGGGTCTCATTTCAGAAGAGATTTTCTACCTGACAGTGCACACAAGGAGAAGCGCCCAGCACAGTCTTCCCCAAAGTGTGGATGTGACAGAGCCAGAGCTTCTGGTGTTTGTACTTACTATGCTATTTACAGGGGAGTCTTGATTTCAGTTCCAGGATTTCTCCTACAATTGACTGCTTTCCACAATAAACATATAAATCTGGTTTTGCTTTTACTTTAAGAAATAAAGGCCAGAAGACCTTCATAGCACAGTGGAAGTAGAAAATCCAAGTAATGTGCTCAGAAATTTATACTTCTTAAGAGCTTAGACAAGACAAAGCCCACATTTTTCAGACAAAAAGTTGTAGTCTTCTTCCAGGGTGCTGTTATGGCAGGTCTCCAGCTCACAGATAAACCTAGAGGGCCCACCTGTCACACATCTCAAGCTTGGCAGATGTCCACTGAGCTGGTTGTGCTTTAACCCTGCACTCAGCTGACAGGGTTCTATCTCAGCGGAGTGCTGGGCATCATGAGTTCAAGTTCAGACTCACATCTGTATTGCATCTGCAGGTGGAACTCGAGAGAAGCAGGGAGAGTGGGATTTATCCAAGAGAAGTCATTTCCATCAGCAAAGAGGAATGAGCTGTCTCCAGATGTGTCTTATTTTCAGTGTATAGTGTCAATGCTTTTTAAGATGAAGCAGCAGGTTTTGACAGAAGCATGAAAGAGGGAAGGGGACAGCACGCGGTGGTGCACGTTAGGACTTTCATTTTCCCCTCCTTCTTTGCCCCCAGTTATTTGACTACAAGAAACACTTACTTTCTGTTGGCCAAACCACTTCCCCTCCCTCCCTCTCTGAACAACACCGTCACCCAGCCTCCCCCCTCTAGGAAGTTGCACATTGGCTTGGCAACATTTCACTTCCCCAACACAACCACTAGGCCTTTGTGCCTGAGTGTCCCTGCGTCCTACACCAAGGCAGAACTGAAACCCAAAGGCACACAGCTGTCATCAAGGTTGGCCTTTCGACCAGCCGGGGCCCAAATACGTGGGTAGGCCGAAAGCCTTACTGCGGTACGCACTTGTGCCTTGCACTTGGTGTTTTTCAAACTGCTTTCCAGAACACTAGTTTCTTGAGTTGATAATAAACTTTCCCCAGGGGAGAAAAAGGTTCTGTGGCCAAATAAATTTTAGAAATTAATCAATCAATAATAAACAGAAAAATACTGCATATTCTCTCTCCTTGAGATAAACAGTGTACAGGAGGATGGTAAAAGCTCTGAGGTCTAGAGTACAGGAAACTTCTAAACATCATTTACCATTAATTTCCCAAGCTTATTTTGATAAAAAACAAATCAATGAAACCCTTCTCCCCTGGTCCCTAAAAAAACACAGTAGAAATCTTCCTGTCCAATGCAGTCAAGACTAAGAGTTGGGTAGTTAGTTAAAAGAAGTCAGTTAAAGCAAAGAAAACTTTACAAAGGCCTAAGATATCTTAAACATTTTATTTAATTTCAAAATACATAAATTTACAAATATTTGCCAATCCTCTAACACAGAGTCTAGGTCTTTTCTTGGCACGTACCCTGTAATTGGCATCCTGCACCATTTTTCTTTTTTTTTTTTTAATCTACATAGTACACAGTCTGCAGTTTGTAGTTTTTGTTTGTTTTTAGAGAGAGAACTTGAAGACCGTGAAAATCCAAATGCATTGTTTTATATGTTTTCACGAGTTAGTCTAAATTTTAGTTCTCTGTCTTATAACCAATTTGGTAACTTTTCTTTTTTTAAACAATTAGCCTTTCTGGATTTTTTTCAAAACTTTCAACTTAGTTTTTAAAATTTTCTTCTTTTTCTTAAACTTATTTTTTTTTTTAGAGACAGAGTCTCACTTTATCGCCCTTGGTAGAGTGCTCTGGCGTCACAGCTCACAGCAACCTCCAAATCCTGGGCTTAGGTGATTCTCCTGCCTCAGCCTCCCGAGTATCTGGGACTACAGGCACCTGCCACAGTGCCCTGCTAGTTTTTCAACAACTAGTTTGGCTGGGGCCAGGTTCAAACCTGCCACCCTCGGTATATGGGCTGACACCCTACCCAATGAGCCACAGGCACCGCCCTTTAAACTTAATTTTTTAAGAGTAGTTTTAGGTTCATAGTAAAATTAAAGGAAAAGTACAAAGAATTTTCCTATGCCCCAGTCCTCTCACACACAGCCCCCTCTACTACAAGTGTCCTAGCCCAGGAGGTGACACTTGGTACAGTGAACCTCCAGCAACACGTCCTTATCGTCCAAAGTTCATAGCCTGCATTGTGGTTCTCTGTTGGTACTGTGCATTTTATGGGTTCGGCCATAAAATCTATGATGACATGTACCCACCACTGTAGTAGAGTACAGAATAGTTTCACTGCCCTAAAATTCCTCTGTGCTGTCTATTCATTCCTCCCTAACCCCTGACAACCACTGATCTTTTTCCTGTCCTCATGGTTTTGCCTTTTCCAGAATGTCGTAATTGGAATCATATCATATGTTGCCTTTTCAACATATGCACTTACGCTTCCTCCCTTCTTATGAGTTGATAGCTCATTTCTTTTTAATGCTTAATACTATTCCATTGACTGGATGTACCACAGTTTATCTATTTCAACTTAATTTTTATAAAACACAGATCTCTTTCCTAACTTTTAATTAAATTACTCAAACACAACAACACATAAAGCCAGCACAGAGTTGGAGGAAACAATGATCAAGAACACTGGCAAACATATGCAATCCAAAGTGCTCTGTAGGAAATGGAAAGCTGGAGTCACCCAGGAGTCTGGGAGGGCAGGGGGGTCGGAATAACTGCAGCTTTCACATCCTCAGGGGCTCGTGTTCCGTGGCACGGTGCTGGGGACCTGCTGGCTGACACCACGCTCTTCCCACTGTTTTCACTGTGCTCTTCTGAAGTAAAGACATTTTTGATCCTTTGCCTTTACTATATGCATATTTATCTTTCTAATGTTTTATTTACATTTTATTTATTTATTTCTTTACTCATACAGTACTATCACTAGCTAACATCACAAAGCATAATTGTATTTAGGGTGAGGTTATCAACAATGAGAATGGCTCTCAATCCACACTCCCGGGCCTTTCCTTGACCTTTTAAAAATTTTTTTCTGACATCTCAGAGTGATTATCCTTTTCAACCTTATAATGTGCGTACACTAGGGTTAGAAGTGTCATTTCTACTGTTTCCTTATTAGAAAAATAAGAATGGCCTTTTAACGGGCACTTCAGGGTAGAGTGTGACATGTGACCCCTTCCATGGGCACTTGATCTATTTAGACGTTCTAATATTTGCTCCCCACAACTCCGGGATATATGCCTCTACCTCAGAGACTGTTGGCCTTATAACTGCTCACAGAAAATTAGAAAATCTGTTAAAGTTCACGTCAATGTCCAAATGTCCAAGATGGGGCGTGGCAGGGGAGCCCATCTCTCTGCTAAGACAAACCTCAAGGCTGAGCGAGGAAGCCTGGCGCTGCTTTCGCAAATTCTCAGGGGTGTTCGGGTTCAGCCACCAAGTCCTGGCAGCAGGGCCAACACTAAGAGCCGCAGTTTTAGAGACTCACTGACAAGCTGGAAACTCATCAGAAGTTCTATGAGAAAATTAAACTCTGAGACAAGGTGGGGAGAAAGGAAGGAGGCCGAGGGAGGACGGGGCTCTTTTGGGGCAGGTGAAAATATAAACACCAGAGTGGGCCAGCAGAGAAAGGGGAGACCCCAGAAAGAAAGGACAAAGAGCGTTGCTGTCCCCCTGGTTCTCAGTCTCTCTGTTTCTAACCCCCTCTGCTAACACTGCTAACCAAGCCCAGCCCCAAGCTAACCTTGACCGCAAAAGGAGATCTCTACGTGAAGAAGCGGCCTCTGCTTGGAAGCCCTGTCCAATGTGGCTCCTTCTGAGATATACGTGGGTCAGTGGAGGTTCCAAGGTTTGATTGCCTTCCTCAAAGCTACCCAGCCCACAGGGGTCTCTAGAAGATTACACTGAAGACGCGTGTACAGACGTGTCCTGGCCACAAGGCGGGGAGTGGGTCACTTGCGCTAGGAAATTAAGTAGGGGAGCCCAGCCCTGCTTATCGAGTCATGCCGACAGACCAAAGAACAAACCAAAACAAAATTGGAAAACACCAACAAAACCCCACTCAGAACTGGCATTTATTTCAAAAGTTTCGTAAGTATAGAATCCAAATGAGAGTTTAGAATTGGCCAGCATACTCCAGCCAAAGTCAGGTGTGGGAATAACCTTACCATCAAACATGGTAAAAATAACTCCATCCCTCCCTTGGCCGGCCGCCCCCCACTGGCCCCCGTATTCAAGGCCCCTCTCAGGCACAGCTGACAAGCACCCTCCACAAGGCAGCACAACTAGAAAGCGAAGATGCTCCCCCCAACCCCTCACCCTGGCGTCACAGGAGAACCACAGCCCAAAATGTGCAGATGGTCACACCTGCTGCGTGCTTGTGGATTTTGTCCAAGGACTCAGAAGGGAGCTGCCTGGATGCGGCAAACACAGCACAAACAACAGGTGCTTTGTGTCTTGTTAAATGTTCTGTAACCAGAGCTCGATCCCACTCAGCTCTCCTGTGACATTTAGACACGCCCAGCCGGGGACAGGCTCACCCTTCCACAGCACAGCCTTTTCCCAAAGCCCAGTTGTCAGACCAGTTACTAATAAAATGACAATGACTCAGGTGAAGACAGAGGTTATTAATTAACATTACAATGTCCACAGACTTTGTCTCAAAAGGAAAACCTGGTTTATTATTCGCACATTTCACCCCGGCTCAAAGGTGATGGAATTTCCTACAGAATCATTAGGAGTTAAGAACAGACATTAAAGTGCCCACATACTAGCTACAGAATTTGTGGGGCCTCGTGCAAAATAAAAATGTAAGACCTCTTGTTCAAACCAGCAGGAAAAAGGCCTGCTACAGGTACAAAAAATAAACCTTTTCCTTTTCTTCTGCAGTCTCTCTGTTGACCTGTCATAGAGTTTTTATTTGCCTTTAATGCTGCACTCACTAGGGCCAGGGAACTGGGACCCTCGTAAGCATCGGCGTCCCCCACGCACCCACCCTGTGACTCGTGCATGAGTGTGCATGACCCACCACTAGCAGACCAAGGCCCTGTGCCTGTCCAGGAGTGAAGAAGTCGAGCCCGGTGTCTCCCCTTTCCACAGGCCCACTGCACCAATCCGCTATAGACAGGCAGCCACCAAGGGTACAGCACCCTCTGTCCCGGGATATTCTGTGCACCCAGGGGTGGTGAGGGAGGGGGCTTGCCCTCACTGAGTCTCCTGTTGTACACATCGTGGTGCCGCCAGCCTGGGGTTCCTGACACATGGCCAGGTGCCCATGCCTGTTCCCCAGTCCCCACTGCGGGTGGAGGGTGGCAGTGATTGCTGCGTGGGTCTGGGGAGGAGGAGGTTAAGGACACCCAGAAAGCCAGAGAGCAGAGGAATAAGCGGCTGAGAAGCCTTCCTGGGGAGGCTGGGAGGCAGCAGGATGTGGGACTGTGTGTGAGTCAAGGCTCCAAGCCCTGGGTGTGTGCTCCATTGACTCACTGGAGCTCACCTATAAAGCACAAATTCTAAATTAAAATCGTTATTATTTTCACTTTTTCTACCCTGGGTAGAGTGCCCTGGTGTCATAGCTCATGGCAACCTCAAACTCTTGGGTTCAAGAATTCCTCTTGCCTCCTGAGTAGCTGGGACTACAGGTGCCCACCACAGTGCCCAGCTATTTTTAGTGGAGATGAGGTTTTGCTCTTGCTCAGGCTGGTTTTGAACTCCTAAGCTCAAGCAATCCGCCCACCTCTGCCTCTCAGAGTGCTACGATTACAGGTATGAACCATTGCACCTGCCAAATTAAAATTATTAAGAGTTTCAAGACGGCGAGCACAGAACTGAAATCCCAAGTGTCTCTCTGGCCCTGAGTTTAGATCTAAAATGAAAGAAAACAATTTTGATTGCCTTGCTGCCCTGAATAATATTTGTAAGATTTTGCCACATATATACACTTATGTATATTAAAAATAAGACTTCACATGTTTCCCTCATTTCAACTTTATTTCAGTTCCAACCTAATCAGTAGAGTTGAGACTGAAATTAAAGTATGCTTTAAGTCTTTTAAGCACAATGAAATATACCAAAGTGTTAATAGCACTTTTCTCCAGGTTGAGGTGTTAATGGTAATTTAAATATTTTCCGATCACCACCATGGTGTTTGGTTTTGTTTTCAATGAATGTGGATACAACCATTGCTCTTAGACTCAGGAAAAACCAGTTATTTTGTGAAATAACAAAATAAATGCACTTTACCTGTAGGGAGAGTACCCTCCTCTTTGGACTTTTCTGATAAAACCAGTGAGATGTCTCTGTTAACTTTTCTTAATACCTCTTGGATCATATGAATTTCACAATTTTCCAAAATCTTCTGAAGCTAGAGTAAACACAGGTCAAGGGTCACTCTCCACATTCAGCTGGAGCTCTGTGTTCCTAAGTTAAATTCCCGCAGAAGGCCTATTGGGCTAGATCTTCCCTTAGCTGGACTGTCCCTGGAAGAAGGGGGCTTCCACGCCAGGGCTCCCAAGTGTTTCCCAGGGGTAGACACGCCTCTCTGGAGACCAGCATCTTTTCTTCCTGGCCCATATCCTGTTTCATAAAATACAACCGTTTTTCCCACCAAGTTCTGCTAAATTTAAAAATGTTTAATGGCTGAGGTGACTTCCTGTATTTGGGAGTCTCTAAATGTGGCCAGCATTTGGTGAGATGTCTTTATAAGAGAAGTTGTCAGGTCTGAAACTTGATTTAGATGCTAAGGAGGATTTCACAAGAAGATTTAAAACTTCATACACGACTGAGAGAAAACTCCGTTGCGATGACCGTGAGCCCTCCCTTTGGCTACCATGTTTGGGGAGCCTGGGTATCTCTCTGCAGAAGGACCACAGGTGTTGGAGAGGAAGCAGGGTTCAGAAGAGTAAGCAATGAGCATGGCAATTCTCCACGGTGGTGGGGGGCTCCTGTAGCTCAGTGGACATGCGTCTCTGCACAGACGACCACACGGTTGGAGGCCTGGCCATTCCAGTAAGCCCAACTGTGCAGAGCCCAGGCCCGGACCAAGCTGAACGAAGTCTTGGGAAAACAACTTCTCTCTATGCTGATCATCTCAAACCCACCAAATGTGCATAAAGTGCATTTTTTTATTCTTAGAAAAAAAATTGTATGCAGCTTTTAAAAAGCTTTCATTTCATGTGGATAACTGTATGCTAGGTTTATGTTTAGGATAGTAGTGGTTACATTTTCTATTATTTTTCTTGTGAAGGTGCGTTCAATGTGAGGAAAATCAAGGTAATGAAAATCTAGACTTACGGAACTGAGCCGTGCAGGGGTAGTTATCTGTTTACTCCAAGACCCACATGCCTTTAAATCCTTACTCCTGCCCTCCCTTCAATCTGTTCAAGTGATTTACAGCCCTTCCATTTACACCCAACTTTTTAGAAAAAACCCCATTTAGGTAAACCTGTAGCTATACATGCTAACCAAAGTAAGTTTTCAAAGGCAAATTCAAAGGGCTCCTGCATACCTGCTGAGCTTTTATCTCAATTTCTGAAGCTCCTTTGGGAGGGAGAATGGATTGACTACTTATAATACATCTTTCAAAGTCATCTTCTTTCCCCATTTGCCTAGCTATAACTTTCATGCTGGGGTAGAGAATATCAGTTCTATTAAGGAAGAAAGACAAAAATTAGTAAACAGACATTTTTTTTTTCTCATTCTGATTCTCTGACAATTATTTTCATTGGTTTTTTATTTCCCATTACCAGGTATAAACCTTCCAAACCCTTCACAGAAGCATCAACATCTAAATTCACCACAGTTGCCACGCCCTTGGTCAGTATGAAACCCGGAGGCTTTTTTCATCATGCGCATATAATTTCAGTCATTCTTCAAAATATTGACAAGTCTTCTCATTCCTTAGTCATCAGGAGCACGGACTATAATAAGTTCACAAGATAGATCATCTGACCATGCCAAAGGGAACCTTTTTAAGTTCAGTAAGGTCCAGGGGGTGGGTGGGTGCTTAGCAATTGTTGTTTGGTAATAGACACACGGCAGAAGCAGCGTGTCCTTGCTGCCAACTGCATCATCCCAGCCAAGGCCTGAAGCTGCTAGAATGTCCCACAGCCCCCCACACCTAAGGCCTCGGGCTGCGTGTACCACAGCATGCCTCTAGCAGCCTGGCAGCTGCAGTGAGCTCTCAGGGACTCCGCCTGTGGGTCTGATGAGGAGCCAGTGAGCAGCAGCTGTCCTCCCAGCATTCCCTGGGATCCCAGGAGCTAAAAAGCTTAGAGTCACCTCAAATGCACAAGTTCCTAGGGATGACTCTAGGAACAGGTAGAAGATGCAATATTGATCAGGAGTGGCTGCTTGCACCTGTAATCCTAGCACTCTAGGAGGCCGAGGTGGGAGGACTGCTCCAGCTCAGGAGTTTGAGACCAGCCTGAGCAAGAGCAAGACCCTGCTTGTCTCTACTAAAAATAGAAAAACTAGCTCGGCCTTTTAGTGGGCACCTGTAATCCCAGCTACTTGGAAGGCTGAGGCAAGAGGATCGCTTGAGCCCAGGAGTTTGAGGTTGCTGTGAGCTAGGCTGAGGCCACAGCAGTCTAGACCAGGCATCAGAGTGAGACTGTCCCAAGGAAAAAAGATATACAGTGTAGTTCAGTGGAATCCCGCTTTGTCCTCACAGTTAATAAAACACTGCTTTCCCCATGAAGCACTGTTTATAGAGAATACTACAGGGTTTCCCGCACTCAGTGGAGCTGGGTGTGCCAGGATTTGGGGACCAAAGCTCACCCTCAGATTAGGGGACAGCGATCTGCCAACCCCCAGGGTCTTGTCACTGATGTGAATTTCGGCCTCAGTGACACTCACTTGTAGAGCTCCGAGAACTGTTTGTAGAGAGAGGCAGAGTTGATGTCCTGGCCGTGCAGCTTGAGTCGACCCCAGTGCTCCTTTAGCACTTCCAGTTGCTTCCACAGTATCAGAAATGATCTCAGCAAAGCAAGGGACATCTTTGCATCACATGGGCCCTCCAGCAGTTTGGAGGTCTTCAGGCTGCTTTGGAACTGACCTCTGAATCCTGGCACTTCGGACCAATCTGGCTAAAAGCATTACAGAAATCCCTCTTTACTGACCGTGAACCAATAGAGGATAACTTTTACCTGGTATTCGGGCCCCTGCTCTCCTGCAGCCAGCAAGCAGTGCGAGTGATACCAGCCACTGTGAACCTGGCGCTGCTAACAAGGTCTGATGAGCCCACGTGCCAACACCTGGAGATTGCTCATTCACTTCCAAGGCTACTGCCATGGGTAAGTTGGGGACCTGGACCAATGTACCAGTGAAGGACCCAGGGCACTCTGTGCATTCACTGAAGTGCTGACTAATTATAGTCTAGAGGAAAAATGCTATGAAGGTGTGACATCACTTTAAGATAGGAAGATACTAGGTAACTTTGTAAGCCTTGAGGGGGAATCTCTGTTTACTGTACAGGATGAGGGGTAGTAACATGACTAATGCTTACTGTGAGGACATAAAAGTAACCAAGGGGAAGAAGGGACAGAACGGAGATATCCTCACTGTTCTCCGGAATTGCTGACTTTTCTGTAAATAAAAGTGAAACTGTTGATCTCTCATCTGCTTCTCTGTTGATTGGCTTGGGTGACAGGCAGGCAGACTCCTTGGTCCAGCAACATGAAGGCCAGAGATACTCAGAGAGTGATGGGCAGATTGTGGACCTGAGTTCGGGCTCTCAGCCTGTCCACGACGTCTCAGTCACAGAGAAAGGAGCATGTCAAATGGCATGATGTTATGATAAGAAGAACCTCGGGAACATTCAGGGAACAACTGGTGTAACTGGATCCTCATTAGTGCTATTCAATGTCTGAAGAAAGGCACGTCTACCAGGAAAACGGTTGGTCAGAGTGCCCCTGGAAGAACTGGGAGGCCACACCCAGAAGGCGTGATCCCCCAGAGACAGCTGGCACCCCCACCTCCTCACTGATGGGTTTCCAGGCTTTATCCTCTGAATCCTTTCATCAGATAAAACTGGGCAGTGGCCCAAAATATTCAATAGACCAAGGCCAAACATGGTAAGAGGGGCAGCTCAGAGGCCACACAATTGGCACCTTCTGCTCAAGAAGCACCAGAGAGTCTCTGAGAAACGCCAGGGCTCCTTGGACCACAATTTCCAAGGCCCTGAGCTAAACTGTCACTTTTACTTTGCAGCTTTCGGGACTGAGGCGTAGAGAGACAATAGAGCTTATGGCATAGCTGGGGCAGCAAGGCAGGAGTCCTGACTTGCAGGACGGTATAAATGCTAGTGCTTCCTATTACCCATAAACAGCTAAATACTAATTTAAAACATGCCAAAACAATACACTAGTTAAAATAAGCAATAATATTAAAGCAAACTTGTTAATATGTTCATATTAAGAAAAGTCTCTTCTCCCCAAGCATTTTAAAGGATGGGAGAAGGGACAGGAGACAGAATAAAGAAAGAACGGGTGGGAGATGGGGTGGAATGTCAGGAAAAGACAGTAAGCCATCAGATTTAAGGCTGAGAAGCAGCAGACAGAGGGACCAAAGGGCCCAACATGTCTCTTAACCTTGGCACTACTTAGGTCTATACCCAGCTTTGCAAATAATTCCACTGGGTGAAATATCTAACTGGAAATGGCATATATAAGCCCACTTCTTTTTTTGCTGATTGGGCTGAAGTAGCCTTGTGACTCTGTTTTAGCTAAAAAGACACAAGGAAAATCTATTGGAGGTTCCTAGGAAGTATTTCCCTCCTTGATAAAAAGATAAAGATTTCCTCAAGGAGAGAGCTTTTCCACTCTTGTTTTTATCTCACAAGGATGAGGGAGACAGTTTGCTGACAAACCCAGAGGGCAGAGCTTGAGTCCTTGAGGGAATCGTCCAGTGGCTGCCCAGCCTGAACTGCCTCCTCCTCAACTTCCTCTTATGCGAGTTTAATACACTTCTCTAATTTAAGTATGGCCAGCGGGACAGCCTGTTACTTGCAGCTGCAGCATTTTAATTGGCACAGAGGAATGTTAGCTCAAAGGTGGAAGATCAGGAAAAGGTTCCTAAAGAAAGTGGTTTGGAAGTTGAAATCTAAAGAATAAGTAGGAGTTAGGCAGGTGATATGTTGGGGGACCAGCCCCAAACTGCGGTGAGTCCCCTCCCAGTGGCTGGCAGAGACGAGACCACGAGGGGAAAATGAATGATCAAGACACAAAGAGATGCCTGTAGTCCCAGCTAATCGGGAGGCTGAGGCAAGAGAATCTCTTAAGCCCAAGAGTTGGAGGTTATTGTGAGCTGTGATGCTACAGTGCTCTACAGAGGGCAATATAGTGAGACTCTGTCTCAAAAAAAAAAAAAGACACAATGAGAAAGTTTTTTAAAGAGCTGGGTCAGGGGACTGACCACCTCCAAGGCGTATGGGAGGATCCATGGCAACCCCTAGCTCTGAGCTAGCTCCGTTTTTTATTATGGGGGTTGGGGGGAGGCTTAACCCTTACGTCATGATTCTTACTGGACTTGCATTTCTAGCCAAACTATTTCTTTAACTAAGTATCTTAATTGCATTGATTTATTTCTTACTTTTATCACTCTATGTTACTTTTGATCCTAAGACAGAACCTAGGACAGGAACACAGTCCAGGTGCAGGATGTCAAGGCCAACCCTAATTAGACAGTGCACATAAACCCCAAGACGAGCAATTAAGCCCCTGGGAAGCCTTGTGGGCAGTCAGGTGCAGTTCCATACTGAGAAATGGGAGAAGAGGGGCACTTATCCTTTACCTCCCTGAGAGACTTTTTCTCTCCTGTGAGATCAAAGTGTTTGCTGATTTCAGCCCCCTAAGCCTTCTCTCCTACCACCAACCCCCTGTGCTCACTCCCTACGAGAGCAGTCCCACCTGCAGGAGCCTGGCCTCCAGGTGCCCAAAGACCTTGGGGCCAAGTCGCACTGGGGAGGGGTGAAGTTTCACCAAGACAGTCTACTTGTCTTCAAGGGCCAGACTTCAAGCTGTCCTCTTGCAACAGACTGAATTTCTCAGCATAGGACCTGTAGTCTGAATATGTACCTGCTTTTCTCTGACTTTTTCCCTTTGCCCATCATCTGCGATCATTTTCTTAATTCAATTTCTAACCTACTTAATAACAAACAATTGAACATTGGTTTTAAGCTTATTAAATCATTATTTCTAGCAATGCAAGCACATCAAGATATGATTCTTCCCTTATTTCCACCCTCGGTGATGAGGAAGAGGGAGGAGAGGAGAGTTTTTCACTAGAAGGACTCACCTGTGAGAAGGTACAGACGAGGCTGTGATGCATTTGACTAACTGGAAGAAGCTGAGGGTAGAACTATTGGCAAGAGCCAAGTCATGAAGGTCTAGTTAAGGCCTTTGGACTTTTTAGGGCATTTGGAAGCCATTGAAGGTTATAAGGAGGGAAGTGATACAATCAAGTTTGTATTTAAAAATATACCCTGATGGCTTGGCACCTGTGTCTCAATGGGCTAAGGCGCCAGCCACGTACACCTGAGCTGTCGTGTTCGAATCCAGCCCGGGCCACCAAACAACACTGACGGCTGCAACCAAAAAATGGCTGGGCGTTGTGGCAGGCGCCTGTAGTCCCAGCTACTTGGAAGGCGGAGGCAGGAGACTCGCTTGAGCCCAGGAATTGGAGGTTGCTGTGAGCTGTGATGCCACGGCACTCTACCCAGGGTGACAGCTTGAGGTTCTGTCTCAATAAATAAATAAATAAATAAATAAATAAATAAATAAATAAATAAATAAATAGAAATATACCCTGATGAATGGATTGGAAGGAGGCAAGAGTAAGTGTATGGAATCCAGCTGGAGGTTATGATCACAGCCCAGCAATAGGACTAGTGAGGGAAGAGACAGGAAATAGACAAACTTGAGAGCTATTAAACTAATAGTATCATAAAACTTGGTGTCTAGTCATAGGATGTGATAGAGGCAAGTCAAAAACGGGCCCAGTGCAGTGGTTCACACCTGTGTTACCAGCACTTTGGGAGGCCAAGGTGGGAGGATCCCGAGACCAGGAGTTTAAGACCAGCCCAAGTAACAAAGCAAGACCCCGTCTCCAAAAAATAAAAGAAAATAAAATAACTGGGCATGGTGGCATGAGCCTGTAGTCCTGGTTACTCAGGAGGCTGAGGCAGGAGGATCGCTTGAGCCCAGGAGTTCAAGGCTGCACTGCACACCAGCCTTGGTGACAAAGCGAGACCCTATCTTAAAACAAAAAAAAAAAGAAAAAGTTGTAGCCAGAGTTTGGCTTAAGTGAGTGGGCAGATGGTGGTGAACTGACAGGGAACACAGGAGGAGGAGCAAGTTTCAGGGGAGTAAAATGAGCCCCGCTCAGGACACTGGAGATGTCCAGTGGAGATGTCCAGCTGATTCCTGGACATGTGAATCTGCTAGGATTGATATCTAGGCTAGACAGAGAGATTTTGGAGTCATCACATATAAATGCCATCAAAGGTATAAGTTGTATGGGTTTGCCTTGGCAGAGGACAGGGAACTGGGCAACATAGAGGCTAAAAGTATGAGTGAGCTCCGAATGAGTATGAGTGTTGGAATCTGAGTTTCCTCACTAATTGCATGACTTTGGCTATGGTGCTGAACCTTTCTGAGTCCTGATATTCTTATTTGTAAAATGGGGTAATGAAAGTACCTACCTCATGGAATCAGTATGAGTATTAAATAAATTAATGCATAAAAGCACTCTGAACAAATCTCAACTCTCAGGCAATAGTAGTAGTATTGGTAATAGCACTCCGGGAGAAAGGAAGAGTCCAGAGGAGGCAGTGCTTGCCTTGGAGTCCAGGGGCTCTCTGAACAATGAGGGTGAGAGCCCAAGCCTGAGATGTTCACCGGGGCCTTCTAATGCACGCCTCTGGTGCTTCCGCTCAGCCCTACAGGTGGGACTCACAAGGAAAGCATCAGCTGGAGTATGTTTCATTTGGTCTTAACAGACCTCTCATAGCATTAGTCGATTTTCAAAATTAAAAGAAATGAAACTTACTGTGAAAGAAAGTTCTTTGGCGTGGCTTTCGCCAGCTACCCCTGCTTCATTGTTGCTCTTATGTGGCGTGAGTCCTGGGACCCCACCCCTGCCCCCAGGGACTGTGGGAAAGCCATGGCTCTCTAACCCATCTCCCAAATAGGACAGTCCCCAGCACAGTTCAGCACTGGTCAGCAGCAGAGACTGCTCTCCAAGAATACCTGTGTGTTTCCGTCCAGTGCCTGCTGTCCTGGGGCCCCCTCTCTGGTCCTGTGACAGCTGCTCAGAACATCTTCCATCAGCAGCTGCATGCCCACCAGCTCTCCGTGAGCCACCTTGCGGTCACCGTCACTCAGCCCACAGAGGCACAGCTAAAAACAAACAAACCCACCTCTGCGTTGAGACTGCTGTGTATCCTTTACATATAGTTTTGGGAAAGAAAAGTAGGAGAAACTGTATGTGCAAGCCTCACCCTCTCAACTATTAGGAAATCTATAAAAGCCAGAGTACTATTTCTCGCTTGACCATATCAGATGTTTGGCTTTATATGGCAGAACCAAGTTTCCCAGCCCCTCACAGAAGATCTGTACATGGTGAATGAATAGTGCTATATCAATTTTCCTTTCAGAGTACAGATACAACCAGTTCGATGAAAATATTTCAAATTGTATATTAAACCAGCACATTATACCCCATGATTGCATTAATGTACACAGCTATGATTTAATAAAAAAACAAAAAAAAAGAGTACAGATACACACACGCACATACACACATACATAGGGAAAATACTGGGGGAAAAAGCCAAAATGGGACTTATAATTGTCTCTTAGTGGGGGGACTATGATTGATTTTTTTTAAAAACCACCTTTCCTATTTCACTTAAAAAAAAAAAAAAGCCTTGTTACTGACAGAGACTTTTGTTTTGTTTTGTTTTTGTTTTTGTTTTTTGAGACAGAGCCTCATGCTGTCACCCTGGATAGAGTGCCGTGGCATCACAGCTCACAGCAACCTCCAATTTCTGGGCTCAAGCGAGTCTCCTGCCTCCACCTCCCAAGTAGCTGGGACTACAGGCGCCTGCCACAACGCCTGGACATTTTTTGGTTGCAGCCGTCGTTGTTTGGCGGGCCCGGGCTGGATTCGAACCCGCCAGCTCAGGTGTACGTGGCTGGCGCCTTAGCCCGTTGAGCCACAGGCGCCGAGCCGTTACAGAGACTTTTGAACAGATTGAAGAGCAAATAAAAGTTCCCATCACTCAGCATCCCCCCAAACCATCCTCCTACAGCCATCCCATTCATTCCCCACTTCCATATTATTTCGAAGCAAATTTATGATTAATTTTTTAATTTCTCTCAACACTCTTCTATATTTTCTATTTTTTAAAATAAAATACAATATATTTACTTACACAATCAGGGGAAAATATATAATAACAACTAATAACTTAAAAGAATTCAAAGATGTTAAAATTGGAAGGCAAAACAAGCAAAAACAATTCTCCTTATGAGTTCAATTTAAAAAGTTCCCTTCCCATCACTGCGTGCAGATGGATCAGGACTCACTTGCCTCTGAGCTGCCAGCCTGACTGAGCATATCCCTAAAAGGCCAAGAGGTGACCAGAGATGGACTGCCACCCACCCCCCAGACCACTACTGCTGAACTTCAGCTTCTACTCTACAGCCGAGGCTGATACCAGCTGAGCCGTGATTCTCTCTGTCTTAAGACAACAGGACTTACTTGTGGCTCCAGGTTTACAGCTTCATAACCAAACACCCTGCTTATCTCACAAATTATGCCTCACCGGTGAGAGTATGGAGGAGCTGACCTGAGAACTCAATGACACTCTGCTTTGCAGTCTGCTTTCAGTCCTCCCTGAAATAATGAGGAAGATCTATCCTACCTGCATGTTATATTCCAGGGTGTCTGGGCTACTACTCGTAACTGGGAATGGTCCTCCGTCTTCCAGAGACGCTCTCCAAGGGAACAGCACAAATGCCTAAAAGAACCAAATGATAAACGTGGTAATGCTGTACTGTGTTCGTAAGGAATAGGCATCTGTATATGAACAGGATATTCACGTCTGCACCCCAAAACACTGTTGGATGATTTATTTATTTGGAAATAGTTCTTCTTTTTTTTTTTCACTCTGTTGCCCCAGATGTCATAGCTCACAGCAACCTCAAACTCTTGGGCTCAAAAGTTGCTTTTGGCTCAGCCTCCCGAGGAGCTGGGACTACAGGTGCTTACCACAGCACCCAACTGTTTTTATAAATGGGGTCTCAACTCCTGAACTCAAGCAACCCATCCACCTCAGCCTCCCAGAGTCACTCGGGATTACATGAGCCCCCATGCCCAGCCTGGAAATATTTCTTGGTAGATAATCCCTGGTGAGGTAGAGGAGAGAGTAATAATCTATTTTTTTACATTGTTTTTTCCTACAGATAGTGAAAGACAAGAGTATTTAAGGTTTCAGTGTAATTTAATTAGCACTTGTGTTCAGAAGTTCCAGAATAGTGTAACACCAATAGGACATATTTGTAATCAGTAAAAATAAACTTACTCAAATGCTCTCTTAGGACCTTAAAACGTTGCCTTTCATCAGCACTGTGCTCCAATTCTAGGTACACATGGGTCTCTGCCTTGTCCACATCGCTGTCTACTGACCACAACAGCTGAGGTAGCCCTGGGACGAGAGGGTCTGCCTAACTCACCCCATTCCACACTTCCCAATCTGTTATGGCTTTTGTCAATTTCTGGAGTTGGAGTTGATCCGATAGCTGGGAGCCAGAATTCTGCATCCACCTGATCGCAGGCAATACCCACAGGTAGCTGGAGGGAGCAAAGGTCACCCTCCAACCCTGTCTTCTGGGTCTAAATGATGGTCAGCCTTGGGCCAATGAAAGCGGAAGTGTGGACTTTCTTGGGGTTGATCCTGGTGTTACTTGGCTTAGTTTTATGACTAAGCACATTAAGTTGCAGTCTTCGGAGGCAAAAGACCTGGGATTGTCAGGTGGTTTTATAGATATGTATCATTGATCCTTTTCCTGAGAAGAGGTGGAGCTTAATTCTTGATGGGCTGGACCTAGGGACTCACTTCTAATAAACAGACTATGTCAGAAGTGTTGAGATGTCACTTCTGAAATTTGGGAAGAAGACAACTGACTTTCATCTTGGGTTCTCTCTCTTGGATAATTTGCTCCAGGGAAGCCATCCACCAGGTTGTAGGGGAGCTCTGTGGAGAAGCCCAGGTGAATAGGCTCGGAAGTGGATGTTCTCATGCCTACCCACAGCCACAGTAGCAAGCTTGGAAGCAGATCGCCCTCCAACTGAACCTTGAGATGCTTACAGCCCTTGCCAGTACCCAGCCTGCAGCCTAGTGGGAGACCCTGAGCCAGAACTAACCACCTGAGCTCCTCCCAGATCCTTGATCCTCAGAAACTATGTGAGATGACGGATGTCATTGTTCTAATCTGCTAAATGTGAGGGTAATTTGTTACGTAACAAATGTATTAAGAATAGATTACAAATACCATTTGTGGCCTGATGCTACCATGACTCTCCAGTCATCTGATGTCTGCTTTCATGACCCTTCAACTCTTTAGCTATAGAAGGTGGGTGATGTTGTTTCTGCCTAGGAGCAATTGTACTTGCCAGGACTACATTCAATAACGTGCCATAAACAGGGCTATTTAAAACTCAGCTGCTGATGTAATTTGTGTATTATAATTGCCATCATGATTATTTATTAAATGGAAAAGATTAAGTGTTTCTTTTGCTACCTGCTGTGAGCAGACGAGCTGTTGCCCAGATCAGCCTGTTGAGCATTTGGAGACAAAGACTCAGGCAAACAGCTGGCTCTGGGGCCCACCCTGTGGGCCTTAAAGCCTTGAGAACTCCTGCAAAATTTAAACCAAATGGAAAAAAAGTAACAACATCCCCTACTCACAACACACCTTTTAGAAGTATAAAAAATACCTCCAAACATACCTGGAGGCTCCGTGGATCCAGTGGCTGGGGAAGGCTGAACTGTGAAGCAAAAATGCTTTTCTGGAGGGCATTGCTCAGCGCAGGCAGCCCATGGTACATGCCATCTGTGACTGACTGGTAGGCAGGAATGTTGCCAGCTGCCAGAAATGTTCTCCTACCGAAATAGAGGAGAACAGGACATTAAAAGCAGTCACTTAGGCTTCTAAAGCTCCAAACTTCCTTCGAAGTTCCTGAAGCAAGATACCATTTTGAGATGCTAAGAGGGTTCTTCCTCAGCCACATCATCTCGACTCCCTCTTTACACACAGCCTCCAGGGGAAGGTTGATGTACTCTAGATGAGCCTCATCCCACAGACCTTTCTGCAATGGTGGAAATGTCCCATATTTGCACTATCCAATATGGTGGTCACTGGCCACATTTTGCGGATGAGCACTTGAGATGTGACTACAGTGATTGAGGGATTAAAGTTTAAATTTTATTTCATTTAAATTAATATTACTCAACTCCAACAGCTCTCTGGGCTACCGAATTGCACAGCCTAGCTGTAGCTCTAGATGAAAAGATACCTGTTGTTTGTCGAATTGATTATTTGAAGGCCAATAAGTGAAATGACAGTCCTTGATATGTAAACCAGATTTTTTTTTTTTTTTTTTTGCTGTTTTTGGCCATGGCTGGGCTTGAACCTGCCACCTCTGGCATATGGAGCGGGTGCCCTACCCCTTTGAGCCATAGGTGCTGCCCTCTCTTAAATTTTTTATCATTGGATCATTTATCCCACTGAAAGAGCTACTACCATATCCCCCCAAAATTTTTTTTGAGACAGAGTCTCATTATGTTGCCCTCGGTGGAGTGCTGTGGCATCATAGCTCACAGTAACCTCAAATTCTTGGGCTTAAGTGATTCTCCTGCCTCAGCCTCCCAAGTAGCTGAGACTACAGGCGCACACGACAAATTTTTATTTTGTCTGACTATTTTTATTTTGTTATTTTTGTTGCAGTTGTCGTTGTTTAGCTGGCCCAGACTGGGTTCGAACCTGCCACCTTCAATGCATGTGGCTGGTGTCTTAACCACTGTGCTACGGGCGTTAAGCCATATCAACATTAATATTAAAAAATTTATGGCAGGCTCAGCGGCTAGGGCACCAGCCACATACACCGGATATGGAGGGTTTGAACCTGGCCCAGGCCAGCCAAACAACGACAACTACAAGCAAAAAACAGCCGGGCATTGTGGCGGGCGCCTGTAGTTCCAGCTACTTGGGAGGCTGAGGCAAGAGAAACACTTAAGCCCAAGAGTTTGAGGTTGCTGTGAGCTATGACACCACAGCACTCTACCGAGGGTGACACAGTGAGACTCTGTCTCAAAAAAATAAATAAATAAATAAATAAATTTTAAAAAGAGAGAAAAAGAAAAAAAAATTATAGTATCCTCTCAGAGTAATCCCATTTGCTTTTTTTTTTTTTTTTTTCAGGACAGTGTCTTGCTCTGTTGCCTGGGCTAACATGCTGTGCCCTAGCTCACAGCAACCTCAAACTCCTGGGTTCAAGCAATCCTTCTGCCTCAGCCTCCCCAGCAGCTGGGACTACAGGCACCTGCCACAACACAATGCCCAGCTAATTTTTCTATTTTTAGTAGAGACAGGGTCTTGCTCTTACTGGTCTTGAACTTCTGAGCTCAAGCCATCCCCCCATCTTGGCCTCCCAGAGTGTTAGATTACAGGAGTGAGCCACTGGCCCCCTCTTGCTTTTATAACCAGTAATGCTTTTGGTGGAGACAACAGTAAGTTGCCCAACTGGCTGAGTAGTGCTCCACATCATTATTTATGCTGATGTATATATCCTATTGATGTTAACGATCAGAACTGGCTTTTGAAGTTACAAGAAAGCCAGAAATGCTTCAGGTCCCCTACAGAAACAGAAGTCACCAAAAGCAAATTACTGTCCCCAATCCAGTAAATTACCGTATTTTGCCAATTTTTTTTGAGACAGAATTGCACTCTGTCACCCTGGGTAGAGTGCAGTGGCGTCATAGCTCACAGCAACCTCAAACTCTTAGATTCAAGTGATCCTCCTGCCTCAGCCTCCCCAGCAGTTGGGACTATAGGTGCCCGCCACAATGCCTGGCTAGTTTTTCTATTTTTAGTAGAGATGGGGTCTCACTCTTGCTCAGGCTGGTCTGGAATGCCCAAGCTCAGGAAATCCACCCATCTCAGCCTCCCAGAGCGCTAGGATTATAGGTGTGAGCCACTGCGCACCATCTTGTACCCACATTCTTGGCCCAAACTTTCAGGGAAAAAAAAACTTGTTTTAAATTTTTTTTTTTTTGAGACAGAACCTCAAGCTGTCACCCTGGGTAGAGTGCTGTGGCATCACAGCTCACAGCAACCTCCAACTCCTGGGCTCAAGTGATTCTCCTGTCTCCACCTCCCAAGTAGCTGGGACTACAGGCACCCACCACAACGCCCGGCTATTTTTTTTGGTTGCAGCCATCATTGTTGTTTGGCGGGCCGGGGCTGGATTCGAACCCGACATCTCAGGTGTATATGGCTGGCGCCTTAGCTCCTTCAGCCACAGGTGCCGAGTCAGCACCCACACTTCTTTATGCAAACTATAACCCAACTACAGCCCAAGAAGAAGGGGAAAGAGGAGGGGGAGGGGAGCAGGAAGGGTGGGTGGAGAGAGAGTAATGGGTCGGACCACACCTACCGT
>CAUYRH010152307.1:0-26670 GCA_963574655.1 Perodicticus potto
ATCTGCCAATGAATGTACACTGTTTAAAAAATGCAATTTGGCTCAGTGCCCATAGCTCAGTGGTTAGGGCACTGGCCACATACACCAGGGCTGGCAGGTTCGAACCCGGCCTGGGCCTGCCAAACAAACAAACAACAACAATGAAAAAAATAGCCAGACCTTGTGGCAGGCACCTATAGTCCCAGCTACTTGAGAGGCTTAATCCCAAGAGTTTAAGGTTGCTGTGAGCTGTGACTCCAGGGCATTCTACCAAGGGCAACATAGTGAGACTCTGTCTCAAAAACTAAGCAAATAAATAAAAATAAAAAATACAATTTTTGACTCAAAAACAAAGTAGGGAAGAGGGAGAAAAAGAGGAGAGTTTTTGGATGCAGTGGGAGTTGTTACTGGCTTAAAATACACAGAGATAACTTTAGGATGTTTTGTGTAAGCTTCGTGGTAACTGCAAAGAAAATTCCTATACAAGACAGACAAAAGAAAAGAAAATGAGAAAGGAATGAAAGCCTGTCATTACCAAAAAGTAAGTCAATGCAACACAAAGGACAGGAAGAGAAGAAAAGGGGGCAAAAAAGCTACAAGACACAAAATATTGGCTTGGCACCCGTGGCTCAACGGGCTAAGGCGCCAGCCACATACACCTGAGCTGGCAGGTTCGAATCCAGCCTGGGCCCGCCAAACTACAATGACGGCTGCAACCAAAAATGGCTGGGCGTTGTGGCGGGCGCCTGTAGTCCCAGCTACTTGGGAGGCAGAGGCAGGAGACTCACTGGAGCCCAGGAACTGGAGGTTGCCGTGAGCTGTGATATCACAGCACTCTATCCAGGGTGACAGCTTGAGGCTCTGTCTCAAAAAAAAAAAAAAAGACACAAAATATTTAACAAATAATTAACAAAGTCCTCTCTATCAGTAATTACTTTAAGTGTAAATAGGATAAACTCTCCAGTCAAAAGATATCGAATGGATGAATAGATTTTAAAAAATAAAATAAAACAAAATCCACCTATATGATGTCTATAGGAGACTCTCTTTTTTTTATTTCAGATTACTATGAGAATACAATGAGGTTACAATGTTTGCATTTGTTTGGTAAAGTCCCTATTGTAGGTGTGTCCTGCACCCAGGACCTGTGCCTTATGCACTTAGGTTGTGCCCATTAAACTGACAGGGATGAAAAACACAAGGGTGGGAGGAACTAACCCACCCTTTTGTTTCCCAACTAACTTTGGGAAACAAAGTTTTACTCTAAGACTAAAGACAAAAGGAATTAGACCCAAATACTCTGGTTATTAGATTTGTTTTTCATAAAGGTATAGGTTAGCAATTCTGAAACTACTTTATGTTTATTCTGGGATTAAGCAAATACACAAATAGTATATTGTGGATGAGAGCCAAGCTTTTTACTGTCGGAGAAAGAACGGGATGTGGATATGTTAAAAGGGCATAAGAACCAAATCGAAGGGACTATCAGTGACCAAATCTGGGGTCATTTTAACAAAAAAATAATTAACAGCATAATTGATTATGCTGCATAGATTGAAATAAGAATCCGTAAGTTCATGTTGACACACACAATTAAGTAAATTAACAAATGAAAAGAAGGAAAAGCTCTTCCTTTGGACCGAATTCCAACTAATAAATTTGGAGGGGATAATGGAAATTGAAAATTCCTATTTGGCAAACACCACAGTATGAATTGTTTCAGCCAAGAATCATCAATGAATGATAAACTTAGTGGACGAAAGTATGTTTCCATAGTTTTGCAGTATCTCTGCACATGATAGTTATTAAATGCAAAGAAGAAAATTGTAACTTCATAGTGGAAAACCCTGGTGAGCACCACATAAACCAAGTGATCAAACTTAATGCGCAGCCAACGGGTATCACATGATTCTTGCTGAGGGCACAGTATGTCTTCTGTGGTGTTCTTGACCAAAGCTATAATTGGAATTTAACCCAAGTTAAAGGATGTTCTACAAAATTACTAGCTGGTAGTCCTCAAAATTGTCCAAGTCATAAAAAATCAAAAAAAAGACTAAACTATTTTTCTGGATTTCAGGAGTTGAAAGAGACGTAACAACTAAATGTGATTCTGGATTGAATCCTACACCAAAAGAAAGGACATTAGTACAACTGGCAAAATCTGAATAAGATAACAGTATTTTATAGATTTGAATTTCTCATTTTGATCATTCTACTGTGGTTATATAGCAATCTGGGCGAAGGTTATATAGGATTTCCTTGTATTATTTATGTAATTTTTAAGTCTGAAATTATTCAAGATAAAAACTTTCAACATATCAGTATAACCTGGTTTCTTATACCCTCAATGAATCCCCAACAATAAACTAAAAAAAAAAAAACTTTCACCATATTTTTAATTTAAAATTTTTTTTCCAAAAAAAAATCCAAAATCTAGCTTTATCACTACTGAAGGCCTCATTTTAAGGGTACAAAAAGACTCAAGAGGGGTGTCGATGAATTGGCTTTAAAAAGAGACTTATTTACAAAGAATAACTACTATGTTGTGAACCCCACATCCTCACTTGGCCCCAGAGGGATGTGTGGGAGGCTCAAGCCCACAGAGTGAGACTTTCAGAAGGCCACTCCAAAAGACAGATTTCTGCCCAATGCAGTTATACAGGCACTGAACCAGGGCCTCACACGTGTCTTAAGAATCTGTAAGAGAAAAAAAAAAAAAAAAGAATCTGTAAGAGACAAGATGTGGCTATTGGCCAGGAGGGCCAGGCAACAGGAGAGAGACTTGCTGCTCTTTGGGGAAATAGGTACACTCCCCTCCAATGGCAGGACAAAGGTACATTAATCACAGGAACCATACATAGGACCTAAGAAGGAATGATGGCCTGGCATTGTTTTAAAAGTGATCCTGTCTAAGAGAACTTCTGCTGTAGGGTAAAGAGGACCCCAAAAGAGAGAGAGTCTATGAGGGATTGAACGTTAAAAGACCAGCAGCTTAGTGGGAGCAGCAGCAGCCAGGCACAGGATATATAGGCTACTGTCCACACCGTAGGATTGAGTACTGGAGGAGGACAGCAAGGAAGCGTCTTAAGAAATCCTCGAGAGCTCCAGAGAGAGAGAGAGAGACTGCCAAAACACCTACCAGGCCAGAGGGGACAGAGCCCTTGCACAGCCACGTGGCCCATGTGGAACCTTATGGTCCACTATTCAATTCCCCCCTCTGCATGCTTCCAAGTCAGGAGAAGGGCTGACCACATTGCCTCTCCCTAAGGCAAGATGCCCAGACTGGGACTGGGGAAGTATTTGAACTCTGATCAAGTTCAAAGTTTTGATTACTACACAGGAGAGGGCATCCATTACCAACTGAGGCTTAGTTATACAATTAAAGTGACTGTTTAATTCTTTGGGAATAAAGAGAAATAACATGAGGTCTCATTGAGTTTTCATCTAATAAGAGTGAGATATAAAACCAGTTTTGATTACATCCCATAAGCTACGTCTGTCCAACGTTATGGTTCCAACCCACTACTGAGTAAGTGTCAAGACAGACACCAACACACGTGGTTATGTGGCATGTGTCCCAACACGAGGCAGAGGTCTGACCCATTCCCACAGAGGAACATCTCCGTGTGTTTACATGAGATGGACTCAAATATGTCCTCCTTTTAAACCAGGCCACTCACTGCGGATTTCACTATTATACCCCAATACATAGATCCCAAAAGGCTGACTTGCCAACGACTAAGCTGAGCACTGACTTCAGGAAAGCAATTCTTCCTTCTGGTTATGCACAATCTGGGAAAGTGCCTTCCAAAGACAGAGGAAGAGAGCAGTGATCCCTAAGACTGGATGAAAACATGTACAGGGAACACACGAGGGAGGGCACATGGGTGCAGGTAGTCCTGTGCACATGGTGAGGAGGGAAGGGTGCTCCAGGCTGCTCGGCTTCTGCTCTGTATCTCTGCACAGCCAAGCGAATGCATTGCCCTTTGACACTGTCCAGCCTACTGAAGCAAAGAACTCACAGGGGCAGGTCCAGCGGCAACCACACGTCTCTTCCACTCGAACAGGAGACTGGCTGTTGGGACATGAAGGCTTCGGTCCTCGGTCACAGTTGACCCGATGACTCTTCAGCAAGGTCTGGCCATCCGGCAGGCAAGTCACTGTGTGGCACTGATCTGGCAGGGTCCAGACGTCCCCGGGCTGCAGAAGAAAACACCAGATTTTGTCAGGGAGTAGGATGAGGTACTCCAACTCTGTGCCCATCTACTGGGCACTGACCACTGGAACTGGACGCTGGCCTATGTGGCAAGGAGACCTAGTACAAGAGTCCTCTGGACAGGAGACAGGAAGCAGAATGCAGAGGTATAGGTGGGTCCGCAAAAACAGGGTAACGGTAAGAGGGAGAAAGGGATTGAGACCAAAGGAGGAAAAGGGCCCCAAACCTACATTTCCCATCTTCTTTAAGTCAACAGAAAGGAACTTACCCTCTTTTCATTCCCATCTTCATCGATGCAAATTCTTACAAACCCTGAAACAGACACAAGTAAGACCTCAGTTCCCACCTACATATCATCCAGAAATTCTAAATAGTTCACAGTGTCTGCTTGGACGACCTGGGCTCGTCTTGAAAGTCAACTCAACTATGAAAAGAATCTGAATCAGTTTCACAGTGGGGACACTGGGTTAAGAGATGGTTATCCAGGGATTCTTCAGACACGCTTCGTGGTTGTCAATAATTGTGATGATAACAATAGTGATAACATGGCACTAACTGCAGCTCTGAAGCCTTCTCCAGCACCCAGTCATGATCACCCTTCACGTGCAGATGACCAGCAGGGATGAGGAGGGTGAGAAGAGGAAGCAAGACCCTGAAAGCTTAAAGATTCCTACCAGGAGAGCTTTCATCTTGCAGGAAAGGGCAATAACTCTGTAGCAGGTGTGGACTTACAATAATAGCACTAAGAAAATATATAAAACCAGGCAAAAATTCATATTTTTTTAAATTTCTAACCTAAAATCAACTTAAGCTGTGGTACTTTGATAATAGATTCTATGTTATTTTATTGCTAAAGGCCTTTATACCCACATTGACAGTGAGTATAGGGCCGGGGGAAGAAGAACACGATTTGTAGGATGCTGGGGTTCCTGGCTTATATCTTTGCTATTTTTGTCCAAGATCCCTCTGCACAAATAAGCATAGCCTTTTTCTGCTAAAGCTCAGATGGACAGTTAGTACAGAAAGAGGACCAGACACAGAAGACTTTCTGCTGGCCCTTGGACATTTGCAGTATATACCTTCCCAGAGCAGAAACTTAGAGGTCCTGGTCTATATCATAATCTTCATTCAAGCCCAAATTTTATGGATGAGCACCCTTGAGTCTCTAGAATGGTGTTTTAATTTTTATGGCTTTTTATGGGCTTTCCCTTTTTTTGAGGGGTTAAGAAGGTATTACAAGACCCACCAGAGCACAGTTTGTGGAGGAAGGAATTGCCCAAGGTAACCATGGTGGGGAGGTCTTCAATTCGCTGGAGCTTCACCATGTTGGAGCTGGCCATGGGGCCTGCCAAGGTCCTCAGCTGGGCTTCATCATACTGGTCTCCAATTCCAATGGGGAACACTGTCACTCCTACAGTGAGCAAAGGAACAAGAAAAGGGTCTGTGTGAAGGTGGGCTCAGCATGGACTGGTCTGACACCCTGTCAAACATCTGTAGAGAGTCTCGTATTTCCTAGATGGGTCACATACACCAACCCTGGGAGGAAGATGTTCAGTCGGCAGGTATTAATCAGCACCCACTATGTACCAGGTGCTGCTCCAAGCAGTGGGCCACGCTGATGAATTCCCTGTCCCCTGTCCTTGAGGAGCTTCCTCTGGGGAGAGACAGATAACACACAAAAAAGTAAATATATAGATTTTAGATGCAGAAAAACAAAATGGGATTAGGAGGAGAGGACGAGCAGGGACCTAAAGTAAAGATGGAAGAAGCCCAGGGACACCTGCAGGAAGAAGATCGCAAGCCGAGAGACCAGGGAGTGCAAAGACCCCAGAGCAGAAGTCTGGTTGCTCCTGAGTGGCTGGAGCTGAACAAGCAAGAGAAGGCACAGGGCGCAGACTGGCGAAGCCCCTGCAGCCATTGTAAGAAAGCCAGAGGAAGCTACCGAGCAGACGACTGTGGCTGCCATGCTAAGAATGAACTACAGGCCACAGGGGTGGAAGCTGGGCTTCCAGTTGGAAAGTCAATAATCCAGAGAGATGATGGGGCTTAGACAGGGTGACAGTGGTGTAGGAGGTGTGCTGGGCTGCAAGTCTCGGTATATTTTGTTGACAAACTGCCTAGGGGTGAGAAAGAAAAAGAGCAATCAAGGATGCTAATAGTTTTGACCTAAACAACTGGAAGGTTGAAATGGCTATTTTCTAAGAGAAGAAAGACTATAGGACAGTGGTTCTCAACCTTCCTAAAGCCGCAACCCTTTAATACAGTTCCTTATGTTGTGGTGACCCCAAGCACAAAGTTATTTTCGTTGCAACGAAAATAATTAAGCTCGCTGCATCATCCAAATACATATCCTTTATCTCTTAGTGTTCTCTTCCCTAAATAATAGGTTTCATCAACATGTCATATTCATTCATTCAACAAAGCTTTACGGTCATTTATTTTATGCATCACACATGGATGATACAAAAATAAGCAAGATTTTCTCCTTGCTTTCAAAGAACTCCTAGTTTGTGCAAGAAACAGATAGTTAACAAACAACACAATATGATTGACACAATTCGAGTAGGTCAGCATAGTACAGAGAATAGAGTGAATAATTCAAGAAAAACATCAGGAAGATGGTAGAGAAAAGGCACCCCGAGGCAGGGTTTGGAAGATGAACGGTTCTCCAGGTGGCTGTGAGGTGACACAGACTCCGCTTACCAGACCTCCCTCGACTAGCCTGTAACTTATAACTCCTGCCCTGGCTTACATTCTGTTACTATTCACAGAACAAGTTATTACGCAGCACCAAGGCTGGGTCACATCTGCATCCTTCCCCTTCCTAAAGCATCATCCTTTGTCTCTATCCATCCAGTCCCATGAGCCCACTAGCCTGGTACTAGGAAAGGGCTCTGAACACACAAAGAAGGTCCAAATGGATCTCAAGGCTCCATGATAAATCACGGTGGCCTCAGATACGGCATTTTGGTGAGAGACCAAGGATACTAACTTATAAAGGAACGGTATACAGCTGTGATCACCCCTGGACACTAGCAAACAGTGTAGAGAAATTAAAGGCTGCCATCTAAAGCACAGGAACAAGTATAGGATCAACATAATTTCCAAATAACATCATGATTGGACCATTTCCTGCCACTTAAGACCAGGCCACATGTGGGTATTGAGCATATTTAAAACCAGGCAGAACATCCCAAAGTGACCCACACCCGGGTTCAATCCTCCTTCATTTTGGAAGAGTCTTAGGTACACTGGCCACTTACGGTTGGATCTGGCGGCATCAGCTGCTGTGTGCAGTGGATCCATGGAGACCCCCGCGACTAAGATGACCACTGCCTTAGAGGCCCCAGGCCTGGCACCATGCACTTCCGAAGTGATGTATCGCACCGCAAAGTCCAAAGCATGCCCTAAAAATGAGGAATACAGCACACCAAGTTACTACTGATGGCAAGAAATGGTGCTTCTGAAGCCAGCTGTGCTCCCCTCTCATGGAAGGATGCAGATGAGACCCAGCCTTGGTGCTGCGTAATAACTTGTGCTGTGAATAGCAACAGAATGTAAGCCAGGGCAAGAGTTTTAAGTTACAGCCCTGAAGTTGTTCAAAAGCTGAATGATGCAGAGACTCAAAGGAATATACAGTGGAGATCTGGAAGAGATGTGGAAGCACATCTAGCCCCTCATTTTACAGGAAAGAAAACTAGGACCAAGATCAAAGTGACTATCCAAGGTCACTCAGCCACTTATGCTGAGAATTAGGACCAGACAGGGGCTCTACATCTGACCCGCAGCACCACCATTACCGATTTGGCTGGGGCCTCCCTCGCGCTGCATGTGGTCCACGAGGCTCATGAGATGGGCTTTCTCCTGGGCCACGTTCCACGGCACATCGGTGGTGGGGATGCTTCCATACTGGAGCACTGACACCTGAGTGAGATGAGGGCCTAACGGGAAGGAGAAAATGGGGATCCTTTTGAATCAGAGCCCCAGAAAGAACCCCTTCCTCACCTGCTGCTCCAGGTGCATCACTCACCTATATTGGCTTTCGAAATGAAGGCCTTGGCGAAACTCTTCATTTCATCAAAGTAGGAAGCCAGCAAGCCGGAGGAGCCATCCAGGAGAAGCACCACATCCAGGGGCTGGCTGCAGTCTGCAAAGAGGACCAGCAAGGTGAACCACAAGAGCCAGCAGGGCAACCCGTCACCAGGCTCACAGCCTGACACCACATCCAACAGGCTCTACAGGGCACACAGTCCACCCTGTCAGGGCCATGCATGCCAGGGAAGAGGGAAGATTGAGCTGCTGGGCCTATGAGGACCTCAGGTTTTCGAGTAGACTCCAGCTCCACCCAAAGGAAGCTTAAATGACTATGAGTAAAAGCACTCGGTGTCCACTCCCTCAATAACAGAAGGCCGCCACTCTTCTAGAATTGAGTGGAAAAAGGAAACAGGCAGCAGCATCTCCCTGGAAAATGAGCTGGTGTGTTCGCAGGACCTACAGGGTAGGGGGAGGCACTCTGAGTGTTCTAGTTACAGTGCCTGGCGTTCATGCTCAGGTGTGAGCACATTCTGAGACTCGACAAAATGATACTGTCACTGTTCTCCTCGCAGAAATATTACGAAAATTTATATAAACCTCAGGCTCTGATTAAAAACAAGAATCAAGATGCAAAAGCACTAATAACAAGTGTCAGAATCAAGAGTCACTGAAAGAAAGCACGTCATTCTAGGAGGGTCCCAAACACCAAGTAAAGATGTTCAAGAACCAGGAATTCATTAGACACCAGTATCAGATAAAAACAATAATAATCCTAATTAATAGCAGTAGCAAGCATTGTTTTTTGAGCACTTGCCACATGCCAAGTACTGCTTTAAGCATTTTACAAGTAGGTATTATTATTATCCCCATTCTACAGATGGGTAGACTAATACACAAAGAGGTTAAGTACTTGCCTCCAAATTACCCAGCTAGCAAGTGGCAGAGGTGAGATTCCAACTAAGGTAGTCTACTTCCAGTCTCTGAGGACCTCACCAGCTACCTGTCACTTGACTTCCGGGCCTTGCCCCAAAGAACGTCAGCTACTTAATTTTGCCCACCCAGTACCGTCTAAGGGGAGCTTATAGTCACCAAATTTAACAGAAGTGGCCTTCAAGGCAGACAGTGGGATTGGGTGGGATGGCATAGACTGATATAGTAAGATTTGTGGTTTTTACTCTGTATCTTTGGTGTTCTTTAGATTTTAACAACAGGCTTGTAGTACTTTTGAACTTATAAACATACACAATAAGAAAAGATCCTAAAAAAGGATCACAAGCTCCCTCCCTGCCTGGGAGGGAAGGAAGCACAGGCACTCTGAAAGAAAGGGCTTGACCAAGGGCACACAGTGGGGAAACTGGATGAGAACCCAGGAGTCACACAGCGCCCGAGCACCACCAGCCCTCCCACCTGCACACAGGTGCCAGCATACCGGACACAGGGGAGAGGGTGGGGAGCTGCAGCCCTTCTCCAGAGCAGCAGCCCTGCAGGACCAGGTCGGGAGCCTCCCGGGGGAGCAACTCAAAGTCCTGGATGAGGATGGGAGCGTTAGGCCATCCGATCCTCTCCAGCTCCTGCATGTCGGCATGAGGGCCCACTCCAATGGGCACCACCTGGATGTCTCCCGGCAAGCGCCTGATCTCATCGGAGGCAGGATTTCCCGTGACCATGTAGACCAGGTTGGGCGCCTGCTCCCGGTCCCCCTGGGTGGCAGAGAAACTGTGCTCGGAGAGGTACTGCAGGGCCAGCCCCGTGTTGGTCCTGTTGCCGCCCCGGAAGCGGATCTCGCGCACCCGCTGTAGGATGTCCCCCTTAGACTGTGCCTCGCTGAAGGGGTACTCCAAGACCACCAAGTACGAATATTGAAGCACCGCGACATGGATGGCATCCTGGCCCACGTCCATCCGCTGAATCACCTCCACCATGAACTCCTTGCTCCGGTTGAAGTCAGCTTCTCCGATTTTGTCCGAGCCTTCCAGGAGGAACGCCACATCCAGAACCATGGAGTTTCTCTTGGGCCCAGCTGTCGAAATGCCCAGGAGCCCTGGACCCACTGTGACTTGTGCCATGTGGGGCGCAGACGTTGGGGGCAAGGCTACAGGGGCAAGGTCACAGAGGTAGCTGATAATCTCGTCCCTCCACTGCTCCAGCTCATCCACGCTGCTGAGCACAAACGCTTTGTTCTCTGGGGCCTGCTTCTCAATGAGGCGGATCTGCCTGAGGCTGGCATGGGGCCCGATGCCCACAGGGATCACGATGACCTTCTTCTTCTTCAGGCCCTGGACGTAGCGGACCAAGTTCCGGGCCATCTGTGGAGGCTCCTGGCTGGCCGTCAGGAGCAGGGTGATGCGGGAGGCTTCAGGGCGGTCAATCTTGTTGAAGATTTGGAATAGCGTGTACTTCAAGACCTCACTGGTGGAGGCCACCTGGCTGCCCGCGTACTTCACCTGGCTAGCAATGCGCCGCAGCTCCGACGGCCGCTTCCGGTCCTTGAGCCCAATGTAAGAATAGGAGCCATCGTGGAACTCCACCACGGCCACCCGCACCCGCTTCTGGGAGATGTACAGCCGCTCCATCATGCCCACCACGAAAGCCTTCAGCACCCCAAACTCAGCCTCCGACAGCTTGGAGGAGCCATCTAGCAGGAAGACCAAGTCTAGCAGCCTGCTGCAGAAGAAGTCATGCATGGGCGGCTCTGGGGTGTCCTCCACATATGGGGTGGTGGTGCCCACAGGGGCATCCGTGGGGGGCACCTCCAGGCCTCCTGGTTGCTGGCAGTGTTCGCAGGTGAAGTTGACGCCATCACAGTGGCTGTAGCAGAAAAAAACAAGAGTTCAGGAACGACCTATGGGCACTTCTCAGCCCTGCAGTGTAGGACCACGACACATATTCCCAGAGCATCACCTGCCTGGTCCACCTGAACTTGACACCCCACAGACTATTCTCCACCTAAGTGAGATGTCATTGTTCAAAATCTGTCCCCAAATAGCAACACACACACACACACACACACATAGCACCGCTTCCCTTCATTCTGGAAGACTGAACCCACTCTAGGATATGAAAAAGAATCTTTGTTGTCTAGGCCAACAACACAGCCATTCAACATTTATTTCTTTTTAACCTAGATCTCTACCGACATAAATATTTCATTATGATCCAAGCCTTCTGACAAGTTATCTTCAAGAGCAAATGTTGCACTAAAATGCTGACATTGACCTCTCTATGCTTGTAAATGTTCTGTTGAAGACAGATGCTTTACAGCATTTCTTATAACAGAATTAAATCGTATGAATTTGCAAACATGCTTAATATGTTGGGCCTTAAGGAAGAGAAAAACAAAGAACTGGAGTAAAAATATTTTGGGAAGATAAATAAAGTTTCAAAAACCTCTAGGAGAACAAAGTTATTTGACAGTAACAGTTGGGGGTCCCCAGGGTGTTAGGCCCAGGGGGAAAGAGAGTGGCTTATCCATTCATTCCTCCAACAGACATGTGGCAAGCACCTACTATGTGCCAGGAACAGCTGCCCAGCCCCAAGGGCACACCACAGGCCTGTAGCAGAGCAGTTCCCCCCACATATATTCCCGCACTACCATGCTGAATTTCTAAGCTCTCTAGTCACATCACCCTTTGTCGCTGTCCTGGAAGGCGGCAAGACATGCCAGAGCATATGTGAAATCCATATGCCTTCTGGTGCAGACACACAGCCTACAACCTCCTCTTCTCTGTCCCCTCAGCCTTTGAGGCAACTTGCCTTCAGCAATCCCAGTAAGGCCGAGAAGGCAGCAGCGCCCTGAGCCCTGGGCAGTACTTTCTGTGGCTTCACTGCCAGACAAGGGCACCAGCCTGCTGTGGAACTATTAACCACACCCTTTTTGAGGGCTCAGCATGGACCAGGGTGGCTGCCAGCAAAGGAGGTGAGGCGAGGGTTATAAGCTCTCACACCCTTTTGGCCAGAACCCCAAGCCAGCAGCAGACTCACCACATTCTTTATTCCTCCCATCCTGTGTCAAGATGGGAGGGTGGGCAGAGAGGGTCTCACTGGGAAGTTAACTCCCACTTCCTCGTGATCCACACAATTTATTGCTTCAATCCCTGGTTAACGGTGCATGAGTGACATACTTTCTAGTTTCCTGTGTTTGCTAGAAAACTCACCCAGGGCCATGTACACTCTTGTTTGCACAGATGGTGGCGGCAGGTTCTGACTCTGGCAGCTGTTGCCACAGCCCCCTCCCCAGTGAATGTAAGTTCTCAAGTTCAAGTTCCCAGAAGGGTTGATCAGTGTCAGAGAATGGTGTTGAATAGATTAACATTTTAATAAACGTTCCTTACTTACAAGCAGGACTTCAGAAACCTCAGAGCTCGCCTTGAGGCCTCCTCACCTCCCCAAAGGCCAGCTTCCCAGAAGTAGTTCAAGTGAGAGCCCAGGGTGACAGCAGTGAGTGTCTCCATTCCACTTTACAAAAGCCATGCCCTAGACTTTGACTGTGGCTCCCAAGATGGCCACATTCTATTGAGGAGTAGGGGGCTCCGTCTCCCTTTCCTCCCTGAATCCCCCATCTCCAGTAAAAAGGAAATCTGACTTTCACAGACACCTGTCCTCAGGCCAGCCATGACCATCAGGGACAACAACAGATCCTACCCTGCCTTCAGTGAGAAGACTACAACCTCTCAGAAAATAAATAAATTAATAAAGTTTTTTAAAAAACCCTAGTTAGCAAAAATCTCTTAAGAAATATTTTTGGGGGGAAGCAATCTACTCCGTCCTTAAAGAAAGAGAAGCAAACTCTAAAAATAAACTAAACAACAAACTGCACTAAATAATTAATCCATCAACAAACTAATACATAAACTCAATCTCTCAACTCATACAGCAAGGAAGTTTTGCCCAAAACCCGTCTCGGAGCAGGCCCTCTGAGAAGGTGATGAGACTCATCACTTTATACAACCAGGGACTCTGTTTTACCAAATCTGGCAGTGCTCGGGGTCACTGGCATTCAGGGTGACCTTCTTTCCTGAGGCTAAGCGCTGGTCGGCCACCTCACACACCGGGCAGTCTTCAGCATTGACGCAGGTCTGCAGAAGCTCATCTAGGACCTTCCCTGTACAACACAAACCTCTCATTAGGAGCTGAAACTCTCCCCTTTCCCACAGGAAAGACTCACCTTTAACTGAAGGGGCCTATCCTAGAAGCCAGCTCTGTTTGTCCCTCCAAAGGTCAGCCCACCACTCAGGGAGTATCCTTCCTCCTTTGTGCCTGGATTTATCCCTCTGCCAAACTAGGAGGGGGGTTCCTGCACTTTGCCTCACCTCCCCTAAGCCTCAGAACAAGTGAAATCTTATCTCCAACGATGTTTTCATTCTCCCAAAGAATGTGTTCAATAACTCTAAAGCTGCTCTGTGCAATATGACAGCCATGACCCACGTGGCCATTTGAGTTTAAATTATATAAAATTCAATAAAATTAAAAATCCAGTTGCTCAGACATGCCAACCACCATTGCATTCAATAGAATATTACCACCATTGCAGAAAGTTCTATCAGAAAGCGCAACTCTAGATGATAAATCTGTAAATGGGCACACGAAAGCATTTCACTGGAGCTCAACTGGACAAAAAGCACAGCTGGCCCGGCTCTGATGAAAGGACCCACAAAAACAGAACAGGGGAGGGGTTGCAGGGCTGAGATGGGCACTGGAGCAGAGGCTGAGATGAAGCTGGAGGTAGAAGTTCCTTTCCACCCATCCCCATTCCATCCCACCCAGGGACAGAGGCCTCACCTGGAGGGCAGTGAGCATGGCAGCCCTCCACACACTGCACAGGGCACGCCAGCGGCTGAGGGTGCTGGCACGTGACGGGACAGGCAGGTGCACAGCTGTCGTATCGCCACTCACACTCATACCCATTATCTCGGAGATTCCTCTCCTCGCAGTTCTGGGCTGTGTAGACAGGAGAAAAGGCACGTGACCCTGAAGCCACAGGAAGTCCTCTGCAACCTGAGAAGCCAGGACTGCAGACCCACGTGGCAATGGCCCCAGGGGGAGCTGGACATCACATGGATAGACAAAGGGACCGTGGGAATCACCAATATTAGAGACTTCTGGATTTTTGAAGCAGCTAAGCCAGGAATCTAGTGGTTCTACATCAGTTTTCTATATAAAAAAAATTAAGCTGCTTATAACCAAGGAAGGAAGGCTCTACACAAATGCGTAAGTTCATTGCACATGTTGGCAAATAAGGTAGCACCTAACTAAAGACATACGTTGACTTCCTTCTCCTCATCAATAGCCCTTCTCCTTCTTGCAGATCTCTCCAGAAGGGAAGTCTCCATGTATCCATGTCTTGAATCCCTGGCCCTCCTCACCCATAGTGTGAGCTCCCACACAGCCAGATTTCTAACTCTTCCCAGCCCTCGACTGCCCATCCCCATCCATGCATTTCCTCTTCCCAGCCCTCAACCATCCATCCCATGCATTTCCTCTCCCATGAAAGCATCCTCCTGCACCCTGCAAGGTCTCAAGGTCTAGACACACATGAAGGGTGGCGAGAGTGTCTGAGACCACGAGGAACACCAGGACTCACGGCACAACGTGGCCGTCCTCCAGGTCACCACCTTGCCATGCTGGGCACACACGTGGGCGTAGGCAGCAATGGCATCACAGAAGCAGGCACAGTCCCCAATGGACTCGCAGGAGCAGGTGTCATAAATGCAGACATCCAGGTATGGCTCAGGATCCACCTGCAAAGGGAGCCAGCCTCAGGCCAGGAATCAGGAGCTCTGGCCCTCAGTCTGGGTGAGAGTGTGAATTTAAGGTCAAGGTGGCTCCAGAGTAGAAGGAGAAATGCAGGTCAATGATCCCAAAGAGCGAATGGGTAAAAGGGCAAGATTCCCTATTTCCAGCCTGGATCCCAGCAAGAAAAGTAGAATGAAGTAGTGCTGATCTTTCCAAGAAGGTGATGTGCCTAAGGATCTTGCAGAAGAACATTCCCTCTGCCCATCTGCCCACCTCCCTGCTCAGTTATCTGTCCACCTCAATCGCCCGCTCCCAGCCTCACATACGTTTAGTTATTTAACATAAACACTATCACACAGCCATGCAGCTCACTCTCATCCTTTGCCTCAATGCAGCAAAGAATGTGGGAAAAACACCAGGGTTCCTCCACCTGCTGCCTGCAGAACAAGTAAAATCTTACCTTCAAGGATGCTGGACAGTAGACCAAACTGGGCACACCAAAACCTTGACCCTGAGTCCACACCATCCATATGCAACCACGCTAAATGCTTCCCACCCCTCCTTGCTCCCAAAACATGCTGCTACATACACTGGCCTTTTGGGGCAGTTGTAATAGAAATGAATTCAGACACTAAGTAGGTTGTCGTTTCCAAGATTTTCCAACAGTCCTGATGCCCACAACTCCTCTCCCTGCCTTCCCTCTTCCCGCTCGGTTTCCACCAAACCAGGAATCCTAAGCATCCTTTAGAGTCCTCAAGGACTGAAAATCATTGGCTAGACAAAAAGAGATCTGCGTGTTCCACCAGTATCCCCCACATACACATGTCTACCACACACATGCCCACATTCATGTGTGTGAATGCACACACACACGAGCGAGAACTGTACTTCACTTCAGGGAGTTCCTCACCATTCTTTGAGATAAAAACAAAAAAAAAAAAAGAAATCATCAAATGAGGACTCAAAATCAGTGGAGTTAAGGCCAGAAAAGAGTTTTTATAAAACAAGAGAGCACCAGAAGGTATTTTAAGTGGAGGCTGGAGGTGGTTCAAAGGTCAGAAGACAGAGAGAAGTAACAGGCTCTGGTGTTGACACAATATGCAATCGGGAATAGACCCGAGATGGAGGCGAAGGCACACGCCAAGAAAAGTTACTTCTTATGTGGAAGGGAAAGGTTTTACCAGGCATTGCTTCCCCTAGAAACTGTTGATTTTTGCTTTTTGTTTCCTAGCCTAAACCCAAGAATCCAGTGATATCTTGATGCTGGTCACGTCAAGACTTCAGGTAGTGCCCACCTTAGGAGGGCGTGCTCTGAGTGCCCACACCACTAGGCCGAGCGTTAGGACTGTTCTGCCCCACCCATTACCCTGAAGGCCCTCACCAGCTTGTTGCAGGCCTGAAAAACATCACTTGTAAGGATTCTACAAGAGGAATCCACCATCGTCTGCTTCATGATGTTGTTGTAACAGGTGGCAGGGGGCAAGTCCAGCAGCACCTGGGAACAGGGCAAGAGTACACAGACAAACCGACTGTCAGCCAGTCAAACTAGGGTTACTCAAGCCAGAGGATCCAGAGACCCTCCTCCCCAGCCCCACCCCCACCTGCAGTTCATACCCTCCACCACCCACCTTCCAATCCCCACGACAACAGGAAGCTGGAGCAGACATGCCAGGAAGCAGCCTCTCGGGCTCAGTGCCCATAGAGGCCCCAAGAGTACCTTTCTGGTATCAGCACACTGCGAGCTCACTTTCCAGGAATTTCCAAAGTCCACAGGATCTTCCTCCACTTGGAGGCTGCTGCTGGTGAAGTCATTGTTCTGGACACCATCAAAATTCCCACACAGGCCACACACCCTGTCCTTGAGAGACAAGTTGGGGGGATGAGCAGTTTAACTTCAGGGCACACTCTCTGGTTGCAGGAGGAGGAGAGCCCAGGCAGCAAAGGAGGATGGGCAAACTTGCTCCTGCTGCGGGCTTCCACTGGGCTTCCTCACTGCCCCATTTTAAAGTTAAGGAAACAAAGAGATGAAACTTTCCTGTGTCACATAGCCAATGGAAGAGGGGAGAATCAGGTGGCCTTGGCCCTGGACTCCCTAGAGGGAACAGCAAGGGCACAGACAGAAAGGAGCAATTGTCACATCAGTAAGAGTGTGACATTTGAGGAGGGGGTCTTACCCACAAAAATCATGAAACATGGGAAGAAACAAATGAAGTCCTCCTAGAAACACCAATAAGCCGAGCAAGTTGAAACTTGCACGGGTGAATCAGAAAGGACGCTGTCAACTGTGTTTCTTGGAAGCGAAATAATGGACCATGACATAGTCTGTCTCAAAACTTTTATAGTGACCTACATATATGTATCAAAACATCACACTGTATCCCACAAACATGTATAATTATGTGTCAACAAAAAATAACCAAAGCAAAAACAAACTTTGGAAAGAACTACTGATATTTGGAAATGAAAAGGTGCTATATTTTCATAACATATTTAGAGCTCTGTCTTGGAACAAAAAAAAATGGTGTATTCTGTTTTGCTTCAATAAGCAGAATTTGGCTTGGTACAATGGGTATTACTGGGAAACACAGAAGAAGAATGTTCTCACAGTTGAGTATAACACCAAAGATTTTGGGGTGGCCTAACAATCCCCACAGCATGGCCACCACCCCTCTCCACCCTTGTGAACCTCCATTCACCCAAGTTTCTCTTCTCCAGCCACGACGGCCTCTGTGTAAGAACATCTGAGACACCTGGCACCATAGGACCTTGTCCCACGCTGCTCCGCCTGCCTAAATGCTCTCCCCCTGATACTTACCTGGCTCCCTCCCTCCTTCATCTGTCCTCTCTTCAGACAGGTCTCATCAGACCAGCCTATCTAGGAGAATATCCCTGCTAGAATAGGAGATCTACCAGAATTAGGAAACGCAAAATAGAGGCCCCCTTAAAGATGTCCACATCCTACTCCCCAGAACTGTGAATATGTTACCTTACATGGTGAAAAGGACCTTGATTCACCTTGATGATTGGGTTAACAGCTTGAGATGGGGAGATTGTCCTGGATTCTCTAGGTGGGCACATTTGTCATCACATGGTCTGATAAGAATGTGAAAGGTGATGTGACAGACAGAAGCACAGAAAGACTGGAAATGCTGTGCTGCTGGCTTTGAACATGAAGGATGGGCCCACAAGCCATGGGACACAGGCAGCCTTCGGAATCTAGAGAAGGCGAGGAAAGGGATTCTCTCTCAGAGCCTCCAGAAGATCAAAGGCAGCCGTGACAGTGATTGTAGACTTCTGATCTCCAGAGCCATAGATGATAAATTTATGTGCTTGTTTAAGCCAATAAATTTGTGATAATTTGTTATAGCAGTGATAGAAACCTAATACAAGAGTAATGCATACAGAGACACACACACAGAGGTGTGTGTGTGTGTATATATATATGATTTTTTTCTCTGCTATGTCTACACTACCTAGGACAGTGCTTGATACATAATAGGAATTTAGTAACTAATCATTGAAGAAATGAAGGCATGGATTGTTAATGCTTTTCCAAATGGAATGGGCTGCCACAGAGAAGTAAGGGCAGCACACCCCTCACTGGCATATGCCACCCCAAAACGGACAGCATCATAAGAGATGCGATGTAAACCATTCCTGCCAAGACTAAATCAGTCATCCTGGTAGAGAGAGCCACCGTCCACATGCACACCACTTAGCGAAATCACTAAAGTCCCGACAAACTTCAGGACCCTGGACAAACACCATAACCTTTCTCAAAAGTCAGAAATCAGCCCCAAAGTGTGCTGACCTACGGCTCCCAGGTAGGGCAACATCCCAGAATATTTTGCAGTGTTATAATAACATATGTGATTAGTTCACCTCTTTAGGTTCAGAAACCTAAAGAAAACCCAGTGTTGCCTAATCCTTTACTTCCCTTCCATTGTGCAAATGAGCTGCATGCCCAGCAAGGCCAGCCGACCCTTCCCATCCCCAGGCAGCCTCGGTACAAGGCCCGGGCTGGCTCTCAGCCCTGAGTCGCAGTTTTATTTGTGCAGGAAGGGAGGCTGCGCTGAGGACCACCTCCCCCAGGACAGCACGGGGAGGCCAAGAGCTGCTGCTCAGGGGCTGAAGAAGGTCCAAACTACAAGTCCCAGGAAGATGAAGAGGCAGCCAGAAAGCCACTGACCTGATACGTCTGCTTCAGGACCACAGAGATGGCCAGACGGCGGTCCCAGACAATGGAGAGGGCCTTGCCCAGCAGCAGAATGACGTAGCGGCCAGACTCCACCACCTCAAAGTGAGTCTCATCCTCCATGGGCTTCTTCACATTCACCTGCAGGAAGGCAGAGCAGGCGTGCTGAAGGCCCAACACAACAGTCAGCTCTTCCCCCACACCACACCCGCCTATCTGTCTCCACCGCCCACGGACACGGGAGCCAACCCTGCAGACAGCACGTGCCATCGCCCCACACAGTGGGCTCACCCCACAGGGCCGGCGCCACACCTGGACAGTTCTGTGTCCACCGCACCTACCACTCTCCAGGAACACATGACCCGGGATGATAAAACAGGCGGCAGTGAAATCACAACCACGGGATTAAAATACAGACACCAATAAACAGAAACCACCCCTTACTTCACAAAAAGGGCTTTTTTAGCACTCAGTCTTTAAGTACAGTGGTCCCTAGATAGGTTTTCAACGTGGCAATGGTTTTCAGCATCTCTAGTCCATTGTTTTTAAAACTTATTCCCCTATAGAAATAAGCACTAGGCCAGCCTTCCCTGCATCCCACCACCTTCCGCTCTCCGTGCTGCTGGAGTCAGGAACCAACACCGAGGAGCTCGCTCAGCGCTAGTGGCAGGAATCACACATTTCAGCTTCCAGAAGGACTCTAAGCAGTGCCACCACTGTCCTCTGCCCTATGCACAGCTGTCCTTTGAAGGAGATTGATACTGCTGACTCTCAGTCAATTGGTCACACTTGCTAAACAGTTTTCTTCCATAATGAGGGATTCACCTTCTATCCCCTGATGCCAGTGGTGGGTATGTAAGAAGGCAGGGATGCAGGCTGGGCATGGGAGAAAATGAGGACACCGGGGCAAGTGTCAGCCAGACCCTGGGTCTCCCCAGCCCTACACATAGAGCAGCTGAACCAAGACTGTGGCCTAGGGATGACCTGCCCCAGTAATTATAGGTTTCAGGGCCCCACCCAGACCTACTATGTCAGAATCTCAGGACGGAGTCCCAGAATCATTAATTTTAAATCCCAGGAGATTCATGCCCATGCTTCTGAGTCCTAAGCTCACAATACACAAGCACTGGATCTGTTTACTCTTTTGAGCTCCTTTAAAAATATTTCTCCAACAGCCAGGTGCAGTGGCTCACTCCTGTAATCCTAGCACTCTGGGAGGCTGAGGCAGGTGGATTGCTTAAGCTAACAAGTTCGAGACCAGCCTGAGCAAGAGCAAGACCTCGTCTCTAAAAATAGCTGTGTATTGTGGCAGGCGCCTGTAGTCCCAGCTACTCAGGAGGCTAAAGCAAGAGAATTGCTTGAGCCCAGGACTGTGAGGTCTCTGTGAGATGTGATGCCAGGGCACTCTACCAAGGGCAAGAAAATAAGACTATCTCAAAAAAAAAAATTCACCAAAAAGAACTGAAAAAAAATTTTTTAAATAAAATTAAAATCTCCCATAACAAAAAATATAAACAATTTTTTAAAACTCCCAGAACACCATAACTTCAACATGTATCGGGGTGCCAAAAATATATACACACATTTTAAGAGATCTTATTGGAAGTAAAATTGATCATTCCCAAAAACGTATGGCCTGCAGGTAAAATGGATGTGTGTAGCATATGTTAACACTTGACCAGTAACAGTACTTGGAATTCAACTTCACAAAGTCATACATAGATAATGTCTCTTAAAATGGGTCCAAATTTCTGGCACCCTCACTATATACATGCTGCCCTCTGGTCTCAACCCAGCTTCAGAGGTAAGTGCTGCTTCTTCTCACAGAGAAGACAGAAGTGCACCCCTGTCTCCACACATTGCCTATACTTTCACTGAGATGGATTTGTCATCCCTATCAATCTGTCACTCGTTCTCACAAAAACAACACATCCAGGTCACTCCCTTTAATGGCTGTATATCATCCCACCCATGCAGCTCTAAATAAGCACCTGATAAACGCCCTTAATGAGCCCTCACAAGTGCAGAGGCAGACGTGAGCGGGGGAGCCTGAAGCTGGCACTTACCTCCCCGTCAAACAGCTCGATCTCTCCTCCCTCCACCAGGATGGTGACCCGCTTCTTGCATTTCACTGAGGGGGAGCCGCACCCCTCATTTGCCACCAGGACCCGAAAGGTCCCAGGGTTACTGCCACAATAATCCTGGAGAAAGAAGAGTGCCAGGACAGAAAGATTACCCCTCTCAGCATCACAGGATGCTGCGGTGTGCCTCTGTGTGTGAGGGGGAGTGGGAGGAGCATGCCCAGTGAACGCCTCAGGTGTGTCACCCTGGGCTATGACCCCTGAACCAGGTACCCACCGTGAGCGTGAGCGGGGTGGGGTGGTAAAGGGAAGGGCCGGGAGAGGGAAAGTGATGTGTGGCCTGCTTTGATGAGTCCTCGCCTAGAGCCTCTTAGTTCTCAGTGCCAGCGGGTAACTAGGACAGTTTGACAACAGAGCATCTTGGGGCTCTAAATTTCAGTTGAATCCCTGTGGACTGCTGGCCCAGAAATGTAACCTAAGACGGCATGGCAGCGCCATGGGTCCTGGGCTGCCGCTGTAGCCGAGTACAGAGGACAAGGGAACACCGGGCCTTGTGGGTCAATTGCATAGAAAATGATGCAAAAGGGAACATTTCCTGGCAAACACCCCCTCGTGGTGGCCGTCACTGTGGTATGGTGTGCCTCTGGGTTCCACCACTTATTGGGTAATACTGAGTAAAGCACTCACCTTTCTGATACACACACACACAGATGATACAGATAATACACACATACCCATACACACACACATACACTCATACACACAGATAGGCAAACACACGCCGATACACACACAACCACACATACACCCCTACTCACACACACACACAGATGATATACACACACACACAACCATACAGACACCCATACACACCCCATACACACAGACACACACATACATGCACACATACACACCCTAGCACCCTCTGCAGAGTGGCTGGGGGCTGAGGCTCCTGTGAACTGTGGTCCTCTCTTCAGGCCACACAGATCCCCCACACCTGCTCCCCCAGGAATGGAGACAGAAAGGCCACATTTGTTTACAGCTTCACAGGAGAGAGTGCCTCGTCTCTGAAGAGAAAGGTGCTCCTACCTCCTTGCTTACCCACTTGGTGTCAACCAGGAACAGAAATTTACAGGATGCTGGGGAGGAGGGGGTGGGAAGTGGAGGGGCTGGGGCCCCCACTCATGCCCAGACAGGATGACTCTTCTGTGCCCCCCCTCCCCTCCCCATTGTAAACTGTACCAGGTTAGAAATGAAAGTGGCAGAGAATCCAACTGGACCACAGGGAGGGAAGCAAGTTCCAGGGGTCACTTCAACCCTCCTCCCATACAGGGCCACCATATATGGCCTGCACACAAGGCTGCTGGCAGGGAGGGAGAACAGAGGCGCCACCCGGCCCACCCCACTCCCCACACCACCATGCATCCTGACTGAAGTCATGCCTGCCAAAAGGAGCAAGTGCCTTTTCCATGCTGGTGCTGATTGGGACTGACAGTAGCCTTTCTCCCTCAACAGTCCTATTCAACAGACAAGCTTCTGTCTTATTCTTGCAAATCCCCAAGTGAGCAGAAAGGAAAATGACAACCACTTTGCATCTTGCACACCATATCTCTGCAGGCATTTCTATGAGGGGCCAGAAAATTACTCCAGGAGAAACTCAACCCCAACATTCTTTCTGCAGACAGAATTGCAAAATCCAACGTGGAAACCCCCAAATGGCGGCGAGCACCTCCCAGACCCTCCAAGAGAGAAACAGCACCCTCCCAGCGCGCTCCACGCTCACCTGCGCCAGAACGTACTGACACTCTCCAGGGAACAGGTATTTGAGCCCGTCGAAGGTGAAGTAGTGGGCCACGCCGATGGCAGAGCACGTGGCATCACACACATGGTCTGTGCAATTCCACTTCCGGTCCCGACAGACACTAGGAACAGCAAAGGCAAAGATGACTGGCTGTGCGCCTGGGTCTGAGGGGCGTGTCTGGGCAGAGGAGACAAGGAAGGAACACAGAGTGCTCCAAGGCCTCCCAACCCTCCAGGGAGCCTCAAGAAGTTGAGGATTTTCAGCCTCTGAAGTGCGGGCTTCACAGGTCCAGCACAGAGACACAGGGAGCCATGGTGCTCTCCAGTTGCCAGGGGGAAACTGAGGTGCAGAAGGGAAGGGGTTGTTCAAAGTGATCCAGGCAGCCGAGAAGGGGGCCCAGATCCTCCTAAATCTCAGCCTTACCCTGGAAGCCACAGTCTACCCGACAATGGGTCTCCAGGAAATAGACACATTGAGGTTGAACCCCAGGAGACTAAGGGAGAAAATGAGACAGAACAGCAGGAAAACCGTGAGTCTGGAAAATCGTGGTGAACTGTAAACTTCTGCCACGAGAGGTTTTGTGTGCAGCTTTGCGTTTCAATCTACAGTGATTTGCCAACTGCCACAAGCTCTGGCCCACCACCCATCGTGACCTGAGCTGACATCAGGAAGCCCATGTGTGCATCAGAGATGGTGAACTCAGACCTCAGGCCCTAAAGACAGCCCTCCTGTCACTGCCCCTGGGCCACTGCTAACGCTTGCACAGCCCAGAAGTCAGGGTAAATGGATAGGGGCAGAGGTGATGTGAAGAGTGGCCAAGAAGAAGGGAGAAGGGAACCAGCCACCCCCACCAAGTCCCTCCTCAAACCATGCCCCCACCGGCATCCCCCTGAGCACCTATGGGCAGTCTACAGCCTGTGAGGAAAGGACTTCTGGAACCCCTGCTCACTGGTGTTTGGTCACAAATGCAATGACTGACATGGAGCAAGTCCTTACCTTCCCCGAGGACTGCTCCCTGAACAGAAATACGGGGTGAGCATCCCTAGTCTGAAAATCCAAAACTTCTTGAGAACCAACAGAGTGCCACACGGGTGGCTGAGACAGTGACACTCTTGCTTTCCAAGGACTCAGTGCACACAAACTTTGACTCATGCACAAAATTACTTAAACTGTTGTATCAAATTACCTTCAGGCTATGTGTTTAAGGTATATGTGAAATATTAATAAATTTCATGGTTAGACTTCAGTCCCATCCCTCAGATATCTCATATATATGAATACTCCAAAATCCAAAAACGACTCAAAACTTGGAACACTTCTGGCCCCAAGCATTTCATGTAAGGGCTACTCCACCTGTACTGACCTGTAGGGCAGTGTCTATACAGGATGAGCACAGATAATACTAGAGCTTCTTCCCATTTTATAGATAGAGAAACAAAGGCACAGAGAAAAGGAAAAAAGTAACCAGGTTCCCACAGGGTGCCAGGGCAAGTGTGGAAGGCCGTGTGGCCACGTCGGCCACCTGCCCCTCACTCCACCCGCAGGGAAGCCCCTCGCGGGGGCTCACCAGGTGTTGCAGCCCATCTTCACCGTCTCTCCTGGAGTATACTCTTTGCCCTGATGGAAGCAGGGACACCGTTCCAAGGCCACACATCTGTTTTCATGCCGGACCTAAAGGAAAAGAATCCAAAAGTCTTGAGGGCCACAGTGACTGATCTAACTCCCCACCGGGGAAGTCACCTGGGGCTTAGGCCCCCCCAGTGAACCCAGCACAGGAACTAGGACAGAGCCAAGGATGGGGAGCCACGCCCAGGGCTAGGCAAACTTGAACACCCATCTACATGGCTCCCGCGTGTTTATCAATTGAAGACACTCTGCCCTCTCATGCCTTTCTGGGGGCTGTAACCTGTGATGCCTCTCTGAAAGTGTCAGAAGGCCCTGAAATGTGCCTGTCCTTAGATCTAGCCGTTTCCTCCCAAAGGATTTCTCCAAAGGAAATAGAGTTAAGGACAAAGATTGATGGAGAGCTTTTTTATCATTGCAAAAAGAAAGAATGGAAACAATCAAGTATTCAGCTATAGGAAAATGATTCAATCCATTAAGGAATTCCCAGGGGCTGCTCTCCTACGATGCCTCGGAAGAATCTTAAATGATGTGAGAAATAATCGTGCTGTTAGTTTTTAAAATAGGAAAGAAAACTATATATACATATGATTCCAAATTTATACATATTTCAAGAGAGACTAGAAGGAAATACAGAAGTTGCCTCCAGGTGGTGGGCTGGGATAAGGGAGTAGGGGGATTTTATTTTCGTTTTTGGTCTTTAAATTTTTTTCTGAATGTTCTTTAATGAGCATATATTATGTTTGTTAAAGAAGACAGACACTATATTGAATAAAATTAATATGCTTTAGTGCTCTGGAGGTGGGAGCTGAATACTGGGCATAAGTAGGGATAAATCAAAGCCAGGTTCCGGGGGCTGGTCCAAGCCCCATAAGCCCTTCCTCCCCAGTGCCCTGAAATTTTGATACACTCCAGGGTGTACTCTACTTCCCTGCCCTCCAGCCCTTGGGAGGTTACTTAGATGAGCATGTTACACTCCCTGGGTGGGGGTGGAGGGTCTAAGAATTGCTGGCCACAGTTGCACAGTTGTTTGGCCAAACCCACTGGGAGAACTCTGGGGGCAGCCCTGGATGTCTGCTCTGGCAAGGCCCAGCCTCAGATGTCCTCAACAGGACAGGGCACCTTGGTTCCAGGGAGAGGTGAGAAGTCCCTGGGCTGGTCAGCTTAGGCTCCATGTGACCCAGCCACTCCCCACACAAGCCTGAGTTCCCAGGGCCTGGGACCTGTCAAAGCAGACAAAGTCCTGGGCACAGGGCAATCTCGGGCTGAACAAAGAGCTTTCATGTCAAGGACCCAGGCTAAAATTGTGTGCATGCATGTGTGTGTGTGTGTGTGTGTGTTGCAAGGGGGAGAACAGGCTTCTACTTAACACCACCTTCACTCACCCTCAGGAGGAGTCCTTCAAAGCCAAATTATTTATAGGGCAGAGAGTGATGAAGGGCAACTACATTCTTAGTGGCTCCCCCTTAGAACTGCTGTTCTTGGCTGGGCGCCTGTAGCTCAAGCAGCTAGGGCGCACCCACATACACCCGAGCTGGCAGGTTCGAATCCAGCCCGGGCCTGCCAAACAACAATGACAACTACAACCAGAAAATAGCAGGGCATTGTGGCGGGCACCTGTAGTCCCAGCTACTTGGGAGGCTGAGGCAAGAGAATCACTTAAACAAGGAGTTGGAGGTTGCTGTGAGCTGTGATGGCACAGCACTCTACCCAGGGTGACAGCTTGAGGCTCTGTCTCAAAAAAAAACTGCTGTTCTTGGAAGACAATGAGCTTAGGCACCCAGTAGGGAAGACAAGACAACTTGGTAGCAGCAGGAAGGGGCTGAAGTGCTGGAGTCTTCACAGGCTCTGTCACAATTAGAGTCATGCCCACTTTCCCCCACCCCCACCATCGCCTCTCGTTGAAGTCCCAGGCCTACCACCTAGTGGCTGCTATAAGAATGGCGGCCGCACCCCATAGGGAGCCATACTGTGCTGCCCAGCACCCTCCCCTACAGCTAAACAAGAT
>CAUYRH010152312.1:0-13004 GCA_963574655.1 Perodicticus potto
GATGCCTGTTCTGCGACCCTGAGGGTGGAGCTTGCCAGGGCAGTTCTCCCACAATGGCTCCACACAGCCCACCACCAAATACTGGCAGCTCCGTCCGGCTCGGTGGCCCAGTCTGGGGCCCCAGACAACACTCAAACCCCCCCGCACTCCTGCCCAAGTTCTCCCAAGGCAGTTCAACCTAGTGCCAAGTCCAAAAGAAACCCCAACAGCTCACAGGCAAGGCCTTTCCAGCCTGCAGTCCCACTGTTGCCCCACCCACAGCCGCCGACAGGATCAGATCGAACAAACAGATGCAACCACTTGCCCAGTCTCCGCTGCTTTTGCCTTCCTCAGGGTGTCCAGAAACCTCATGTTGTCTCCCTGTGTCCCCAAGGGGAAGTTCCTGGGCAGATCCTGCCTGCCAGAGATGCCTGAAGTCCTCTCTCCCCAGTCTCACCATGCTCAGCTGTTACTCAGCTGCCATCTTGCTCCGGTTACCTCATTTTTTTCTTAGCTTTCTTATTTCTTACTTTTCTCTTTTGTTGCTGCCCTTTGTTGTTTAGTTTTATTTTTGTTTGTATTTTTAATTTTTAATTTTTACTTTATTGAATAGCAACAGCTCCTTCATTTTTGTTAGTTCTCCAGCCCCTTTTATTCTTTCTTTCTTTCTTATTTCTCTCCTTTTTCTTTCTTGGTTAGAGATTTTTCTACTTTTATTATTTTTCCTACATAAATTTCTCATAGAACAGCTAATATATTCCTCCTTTTCTCCTTTATCTCACATAATTGTATTTTTAATATTTTTTACACTTTTTTTTTCAATTTTTTCTCTTTTCTCTGAGGGGTAGGGTGTGATAGCATTAGTCTGGCTCAAGAAGCCCACAAGCTCATGGTCTTTGGTAACAAGAAACTTTGATCTTTGGAAAGAAGGTATTGGTAGGTCCCACTGCAACAAACTGCTAATTTCTTTCTGCATTTGGCAGAGGTGGGGTGTTGGTTTTGCCTAGGCTGGTAATGAGCTCCTGACCCACCCAGGAGGACCCACTCAACCTGGCCTTCCAAAGTTCCAAAGCAGTGGGTGTGGTTAAAGCATCCTGAGAAACATCAACATTTTCCTGTCATTCTCCTTCTCTCTTACTGTCCTATTTCTTGCCTTTTATTAAATTCTTTCCTTAGACTCCTCTTTTTTCTCTTTATCTTTGTCCTCACTCATTACCCTTCTCTTCCTTTTGACCTTATACCAAAAGTCCACTTCAACACTGTAACTCTAAAACAAAGTAATTTAAAGCAAAGGATATAGTGAGAAGAAAAAAGTAGGGAAATAAAATGAACAGTAAGAAAACACAGATGAGAAGTAACCAACAGAAAAATTCTAGTAGCATGAAAAACCATAATAGAGCAACCCCCTCCCACAACCAGGGATCATGAGGTAGCTACCACAGAGAATTCTATCTGTAAAGAATTAATGGAAATGACAGAAAGGAAATTTAAAATGTGGATGGCAAAAATAATAAAAGTAATTGATGAGAAAATGGAAAAACAGAACCAAAAAATGGAGGTAAGTTATGAAGAATACAGAAAGGATATGGTAGAGCTTAAAAACTGATAGGACTCAATCACATAATTTAAAGATGCAGTAGAACAGTGGTTCTCAACCTTCCTAATGCCACAACCCTTTAGTACAGTTCCTGTGGGTCATGACCCACAGGTTGAGAACCACTGCAGTACAAAGTATCAATAACAGATTAGAACATGGAGAAGAAAGAATATCAGAGCTAGAGGATAAATCTCTTGAGCTAATACTGGCAATTAGAGAAGCAGAAAAGGAGAGAGATAAAGCAAAAAATTTGCTCAGAGAATTATGGGAATTCATAAAGTGTTCAAACATACGAATTATAGGTATTCGTGAAGGGAAGAACATTCCATAGAAATGGAAGGCCTACTAGAGGATATCATAAATAAAAACTTCCCAACTATCACTAAAGATTCTGAAATACTCCTTTTAGAGGGATATCGAAGACTAGGTCATCTCAATACAAATGAAGCATCTCTAAGAAATATTGTAATGAATATGTACAAAGTGAAGATGAAAGAGAAGATTCTGAAAGCAGCCAGGAGTATGCACCAATTGACTTACAGGGGCAAATCCATCAGGGTGACAGCAGGGTTCTCACCTGAAACCTTCCCAGCCAAAAGAGAATGGTTGGCTAACTTTAACCATCTTAAACAAAACATTTTTCCGCCCAGAATTCTATATCCTGCTAAACTAAGCTTCAAAATTTATGGAAATATTTTACTTATATGCAAATACTGAGGAAATTTGCCATAACAAGACCAGATCTACAGGAAATACCTAAACATGTTCTCCACACTGACCATTACAATGGAACAGCAGCAAAGTAAACACCTAGAAACTAAAAGATAATACCTAGCTTCCACAATGGTGCAAAGGATAAAACTACACAAGTGATTTTCACAAAATCAGATGAATAGAACTACAACACACTTATCAGTTGTCTCAATAGATGTAAATGGCTTGAAATCCCAACTGCAGAAAAACAGGCTTGTTGATTGCATACAAAAAGGGCAATCCATCTGTATATTGCTCTAGGAAACACATCTATCTTTAAAGGACAAAACAATACTCAGGGTGACAAGTTGGAAAATATATCTCAGGCAAATGGAAATCAAAAGAATGTAATCTTATTGTCAGATACAAGTCGATTTAAAGGAACTAATGCCAAAAAGGACAAAGATGGCACATCATGCTGCTCAAGGAAACAATATATCAAGAGGACATTTCAATTATAAATATTTATTCATCCATCTTAAATGATGCTAGATTTATGAAACAGCCATTGATTGGTCTGAACGATATGATTTATATAACACCATTATAGCCATAGTTTTAACACCCCTCTGGATATTAAAGAATTAGACAGATAATTTAAAGAGAAACTAGACAAAGATACAAGGGACTTAAGCGCAATCTTAGAAAAATTGGGCTTAATAGACATATATAGAACATACCATTCTAAAGCTAATGAATATACATTCTTCTCTTCAGACCATGGAACATACTTCAAAATATATTATATCCCAGGACATAAATGAAACCTCAACAAAATTAAAAGAATTGAAATTCTACCTTGTATGTTTTTGAACCACAAATAAATAATGGTGGAACTCAAGTCGAACAAAAATTTTCATCCCCACACAAAGGCATGGAAATTAAACAACTTTCTGGTGAATAAAAGTTGAATCAAGGAAGAGATCAAGAAGGAAATTGTTAAATTCCTTGAACCTAACAACAAAGAAGCCACAAGTTACTAAAACCTGTGTGATACTGCATTCGCAGTCCTAAGAAGGAAATTCATCACATTTGATACCTACATCTAAAAAGCAGAAAGGGAGCACATCAATAAGCTGATGAATCATCTTAAGGAAATGGAAAAGAAGAGAAATCCAAATCCAAACCTAGCAGAAGAAAAAAGAAATAATGAAAATTAAATAACCATAAATAAATAAGTTGAAAACAAAAGAATCATTCAGAAAATAAATGAAATTGAAAGTTGGTTCTTCAAAAATATGAATAAAATTGATAAACCTTTGCCTTTGATAAACTAGAAACAGAAAAGTAAAATCTTTAATAACCTTATTCAGAAACACAAAATGGAAATAACAACAGATACCACTGAAATACAAGAGATTATCTCTGAGTACTATAAGAAGCTCTATACCCAGAAATTTAAAAATGTGAAGTAAATGGAATTATGCTATCTCCCTAGACTTAACCAGGAAGAAATAGATCTCTTGATCAGACCAACATCAAGCACTGAGATTAAAGAAACAATAATTAAATCTTCCAACCAAAAAAAAGCCTTGACCAGATGGCTTCACGACAGAATTCTATCAAACCTTCACCTTTGCTGCATAACCTATTCCAAAACATTGAGAAGGAAGGAACCTTCCATGTTCTATGAAGCAAATATCACTCTGGTTCCAAAACCAGGAAGGAGCCAAAATAAAAAGAACACAGGCCATTTTCACTAATGAATATTGATGCAAAAATACTTAATAAACTCTTAGCCAATAAATTACAGCTACACATTAAAAAAATTATACATCACAATTAAGTAGGCTTCATCCAAGAGATGCAAGGTTGGTTTAATATACAAAAATCCATAAATGTAATTTACCATATTAATAGAAGCAAAAACAAAGACCATATGATATGATCCATTCTATAGATGCAGAAATATCATTTGACAAAATTCAGCATCCTTTTCTAACAAGAACACTTAAGAATATAGGCATAGGTGGCACATTTCTTAAGCTGATTGAAGCCATCTATGACAAACCTATGGTTAATATCATTCTGAATGGAGTAAAACTGAAAGCTTTTCCACTTAGAACAAAAACCAGACATGAATGTCCTTTATCAGCACAACTATTCAACATAGTGCTGGAAGTTCTAGCTAATGCAATCAGGTAAGAGAAGGATATAAAGGGCATCCAAATGGAGGGATAGGAGGTCAAACTATTGCTTTTTGCCAATGGTGTGACATTATAGTTAGAAAACTCCGGAGACTCAACCACAAGATTCCTGGAAGTAATAAGAAATATAGTAACATCTCAGAGTATAAAATAATGTTTACAAATCAGTAGCCTTTGTATACACCAGGTTGAGAAGCTAATCAAAGACACACCTCTATTCACTGTAGCTTCAAAGAAAATGAGTGACCTACCTAACAAAAGAAGTGAAGGACTATTACAAATATAACTAAGAAATAGAAATAGCAGAAGTCACTAACAAAAGGAAGAACATATCATGCTCTTGGCTGGGAAGAATGAAGATTGTTAAAATGTCTATACTACCCAAAGCAATCTACAGATTCAATGCAAGTTCCATTAAAATACCAACATCATATTTTGAAGAACTAGAAAAAATAGGCTTCATTTTGTATGGAACCAGTAAAACAAACAAACAAACAAACAACAACAAAAAAACCTGTGTAACCAAGGTAATTCTTAGTAAACAAAGCTGGAGGCAATACTCTACCGGCTTCTGGTTACATTACAGCATGGTATTGGCATAAAAATAGATACATAGACATATGGAACCAAATAGAAATCCAAGAGATGAAACCAGTCTCTAGTTTCCATCTGATCTTTGATAAACCAAATGCAAGCTTATCCTAGGGAAAAGAACCCCTAGTCAATAAAGGGTGCCAAGATAACTGGATAACCACATGTAAAAGACTGAAATTGGACCTGCAACATTCACCACCTACAAAAATTGATTCAAGATGGATAAAATATTTCAATCTAAGACATGAAATGATAAAAATCCTAGAGGAAAGTGTGGGAAAAACTCTTTATAATGTCGGCCTGGGGAAAGCTTTTATGAAGACTTAGGTGGCAACCACTACAACAAAAATTAACAAATGGGATTTTATTAACCTGAAAAGCTTCTGTACAGTTAAGGACACAATAATTAAAGCAAATAGACAACCTTCACAATGGAAAAAGATATCTGCATGTTACAATTCTGACAAAGGCTTGATAAATAGGATCTATAGAGAAGTGAAATTAATCAACAACAAAAAAAGAGCCAACAATCCCATCTATCATTGGGCAAGAGATATAAATAGAATCTTCTCTGAGGAAGACAGATGAAAGGCTAACAAACATATGAAAAAATGGTCATCATCCCTGATCCTCAGAGAAATGCAAATCAAAACCATCCTGAGATATCACTCCATCCCAGTGAGAATAGCCCACATCACAAGTACCAGAGTTGCAGATGCTAGAGGGAAAGAGAAGGACACTGACTGAAAACTAATACAGCCTCTTTGGAAAGAAGTATGGAGAATCCGCAAAGAACTCAAATTAGACCTGTTGTTTGATCTGGCAATCTCATTACCAGGCATCTACCCAAAAGAAAAAAAATCGTTTTATCATAAAGACATTTGCACTAGAATTTTTATTGGATCTCAATTTATAATCACCAACATGAGGAAACAACCTAAATGCTCATCAACTCAGGAATGGATTAACAACCTGTCCATATGTATACCATGGAGTACTATTCAGCTGTTAACAAAATATGTAGACTTTACATCTTTTATATTAACCTAGATGCAATTGAAACATGTTCTTCTTAGTAAAGTACTACAGGAATGGAAAAGCAAGTATCCAATGTACTCAATTTTATTATGAAGCCAGTAGACGATAACACACATCCACAGAGGAGAAAAATGTAATTCTATTCAATTGGGAGGAAGGGTTCCAAGGGAAAGGGGGGAAGATTGCTGTGCTCCCACTTAAATGACAAGGTAGGGGTGTATGGCACACCTTTTGGGTGTGGAACACAGCTACAAGAAGGACTCTACCTAAAAAATTCAAAAATTGTGACATGGTTGTTTGTAGCCATACAGTAACCAGAAAAAAAAATATAGATGAGGTGTAATAAAATCATTTATTTGTTGTTTAATAAGGAGAAAAGCTAATCTTTGGTTTATGAATAATAATTCAAAACAGTACCCTGTGGAATTTTTGTCTTATTTACAGAGTTAGCAGAATCTTATTTGTCTTACAGCAGACATAACCTGCACAATAACAGCTGAAGAAAAAATGTAATGCCACTTTCTCAGTAGTAGGACAGATGGTCAATACTCATCAGCTCACCCTCCACCATGAGCAGAGGGCTTGTAAATTAGTTTTAAGGCCAAAAAGGGATTTCTGAAACCTTGAGTAAAGAATGTATAAGCATGTCTGAAGAGGTAGAGTTAGTTCCATGTCTCTAGCTAGCCCTTGAGTCAACAACCCAAAAACCACATGAAACAAGATGAACAATCCACCCCAATGCGCTAGGATCTGTGTACTTGCCACATGGATGCATGAAATTCAGGGAAAGAGTCCCTCTTAGTAGGTGCAAAATCTGTTCTCTTCCCGTTAGTGCCCAGGAGAAGTGGGAGAAAGGACATAGAGTTTATATTTGGCCTTCTTGAAAAATAATTACCTTGTTTACCAGTAAATGCTCATCAAATCCACAGCTGGAATTATTATCCACAATAGTACCATGTTTCTTTTCTTGTATAGGTGTTAGCCTGTGTTGAGAATAGTAAAAAAGTGGGAGTAGAAAAGTTTTGCTTTCCATATGGCCAAAGGAGAAATACAATGACAGAGATGAAATATTTTATCTTTCCCAACACTGCCTATGACTGGCTCTAGAATCGTATAAAAATCAAGGATTGCTAATGCGTCTGTGGACACAGAAAAGTGGAAGCTGAATTTATCTGATAGACTGTTCTTACCCCCATCAAAGGAGAAACTACTTCTGTCTGACCACATGTTTTGGCTTTCAAATCCTCTGGGAAACAAAAAAGTACGTGTGATACATTAGAGAATCTAAGGGAAAAGGTACTTCAACCACATCTGCTCACATTTTACTTACACAGAATTGAGACATAGACATATCCCTCATTCTCAACAGTGTGTAGAATTTGAACAATCCTAGTTGACTGCTCATAATTCATACATATCAGGAATATAATAGCTATGACAGTATTAAATTCTCTTTCTCAACCTCTCATGAAGCTTATATCAAGTTCTGTCTTATATTTTAAATAATTCTGAAATCCATCCTTTTTATTTACTCTGATGATATTAGTTCAGGTCATCCAGATTTTATTATTTCATGACAATATTGTTAAAAGCTTGCTGAATGTTATTCCTGTCTTCTGTGTTTATGAACATTTGGGACCTGGGATTTGATAACCTGAATTGTTTGATTCTACTTTGTTTTTGTTTTAGTTTCTATGGCTGGAAAGAAAGTTACACATTTTTACAAAGTAGAAAGTATATATATATATGGTCATAGATCTTCCACATGGCATTAACATGTATAGTCTCTGGACAGAAGTGTATCTCCCCAACACACTCCTCACAGCCCATATTACCTCCTTGTTTCTCAGACTGTAGGTAAGAGGGTTCAGTGCTGGAGTAATTATATTATAAGATGCAGAGAAGATATGACTCCATAATTGCTTTTAATCTTGAGCTTTCTCCTTCCACCTTTTAAAATTTCTGAAAGTTGCCAGGAATTTTGGAGACAAACCCTCGTCTAACCTTAGAGTTTCAGCTTCATCAGCTCTATGTGTCGGTAGCTAAGGATACATTTATTAATCTGATCAACTTTCCAGAATCTGGTTGAAATTCCTCTTCTGTGCTGACAGAAGTGATGTGTTTTTCCACTTCATATTTTTCTCTTTTTTGTCTCCAACAATCCTAGCTCCAATCACAAAGGAATTTTTTTGATAGTTCCATGAAAGCATGAAATAAAAGCAAAGGAAATGGAAGATTTGCATGAACATATAAATATTAGACTTCACATTTTCCAGTTTTTACCTCCCTGTTAATATGACTTCCTGTTGATTTTTTACTGTGTACAGATCTTTACAGGTCTGTATGAGAGTTCTGGACTGGAAAAAAATCCTATTAGATATTGATGTTTGGGATACTAGCGTTGACCCTTTAAACTGCCCATATTACATGAGGACAGCCACACATTTTCTATGTCACATTATTTATAAATAAGTTTCACCGAAAAATATTGGTGCCTTGAAGCTAGGATGTGAAAACAGCCAGAGCGTGTGGTAGTGAGTGGGCTTCCCAGTGCAAGAGCTCTCTTCTGGGAACACACTCCCTGAGAGCTTTAGCCCCAGTTAATCTCCCTAACTGTGAGCAAATGGTCAAAATCAACACCAAAATCGGAAATGGTAATTCAACCAGTGTAATTCCGACATTTATTTCATTACCACTTACACTTTGCCTAATGACCAGGTTTGTCTTTAATGACTCCTCTCTGCTGTAGGTCTTTTCAAGGTTTTCAAGGTTTCTTGAATTCCCTGTTTAAAATGGGATTATATTTTACTCCAAGTCAGTCTCCTGCCTAAAGACCATTAGTTACTCTGTGATGTTTTAAGCTGACTCTTGGTGAAACAGATAAAAAGGTACTTTTCCTTAAAAAATAAAACCTGATATTTTTCTTTGGACAAGAATTTAAAAATGAACAAAACCCAAAGAAACAAAAAGGCAAATACTGAAATTAATAGTCAGAAAGGAAAGCTATGTTATATACTTTGGACCATGTCCTAGGAATCACCTATGATTCTTCCCTGTCTTACACATCTAGCATCCAATCTATCAGCCAGAGTCATTTTCTTTTTTTTGTTTTTCTTTTGCCCTAAATACAGCCCAGATTCTTCTGTTTTATTGTTATGTTATTATTTTTTATTGTTTTCAAATATTTCTGATACATGATTGATTGAATCTACAGATGCAGAACCCCCAGATAAGGAAGGTCAACTGTATATTAACTTCATATCACAGAATTTTATTTACAGGATGTCAAAGGAAAAGTATGAACAACACCTAAGGACTTTGTATCTTCTAAGGAAATGGTTACCATATTTTGGTTGTATGCTGTAGGGTTGTACCATGTTAGGTTGAAGTATGAGTTAACATTTTTATTTGGAAATCAAATGTGTTTTAAGGAATATGTATGAGGGCTAATTTGAGAAGGGATGGACTGTGATGGTCAGTTTTTTATCATTTTGACATAGGTAGGTTTTCGTCTGCCATTATGCAGTCAAGCACTAATCCAGGTGTTGCTGGAAGTAATTTTGTACACATGACAAAATCCAGAATCAGTTGACTTTAAGTATAGGAGACATTTTAGATTACCTGGACAAGGCTGATTCAGTCAGTTGAAAGGCCCTTAGAAAACATATGACGTTTCCCTTAGGAAGAAGCTATTTCGTCTGTACCCAAGAGTTGCCATCTCTTCTCCTGATATTCTGCCCTATGAATTTCAGAATTGCCTACCCAGCTCCAACAATTACATAAGCCAGCTACATGTAATAATTCCCTTGTATATTTTCAAGGGGTGTGCTGTATACTCTTACATTGTGCTCTTCACATAAGAGTTTATCAATTCCTCACTCTCCTCTTCTCTCCCACCTTTCTTCACTCTCCTCCACACCACACTTAAATTTAATTATGTTTTTCTTTCATGTGGGCATGTCATTGTTTTTCTATTGGTTCCATATTAGTATTAAGTACATTGGGGGCTTTCTTTTCCATTGTTATGATACTTCACCGAGGAAAATGTTCTTCAACTCCATCAAGGTTAATGCAAAAGATGTGAAGCCTCCATATTGTTTATGGCTGAAAAGTATTACAAGGTAAAAATATACCACAATCTTTTAATCCATTCAGATGTTCATGGGCAATTGGGTTGATTCCGCATCTTGGTGATTATGAATTCAGCTGTGATGAACATTCCAGTGCAAATGTCCTTATGGTAAAAGCACACTTTCTTCTAGATAGGTACACAGTAATGGGATTGTCAGATCAAATGAAAGGTCTGCTTTTAGCTCTTAGAAAATATTTTTCATTGACAAATAACAATTGTATGTGTTTATGAGGTACAAGGTGATGTTTTCATATATGTATATATTGTGGAATGATTAAATCAAGCTAGTTAACATATTCATCATATCACCTATTTATCATATATTTTGTGGTGATGACAAAAAATAATCATGTGAGATTTCATAACAGCAATAATTATCTACTACTATTTAATAAATGCTTTAAAGCAAAAATATATACAGCATGAGCTCTAGCCTTTTGACAAAAATATTAGAAAGTTTGAGGATTGAAATAAAAAATTATATGATTCAATACAAAGCACCTTTTATTATTTTTACTGCCCTTGTAAGAGCCATAAGCTATAATACTTTATTAACTAAAGGAAAATGGTACACAGGGATATACAGTGTTTAGGTTAAAAGTAATGAATGCTGGGAGAATCTAACAAATTTACGTTAATTGGAAATTACTACACTTTTTAAATTATCTTAATTTATATACAAGTAAGATTAACTTTTTATTTAAAACCATCTTAATCTTACAAATAACATGTAAGAACAAGGGTAAGTAAAGTAAAAACAAAGCATATGCCATTATAAATCAAGAGTCCAATTAAACTTACAAAATGTGGTTTCCAAAGTGTTGGAATAAAATAGGATCTCTGTCATTCTTTACTGGAATAAAATAGTGTGTCTGTCATTCTCCTAGAAGACCAAATTTCATCAGTTCACTTATTCACACTATTCTTGCTGAGCCAGATAGAAGTTTCTTCTACCAATTTATAGAGGATAAGTGAAAGTATATACTCTTCCTTAAGATCTTGTGTCTAACATTCCAAAATCAAAAGGAAAACAAGTGAGGAAGAGGATGTTCTGGGGAACCTGGGAAAACTCTTTACATCCAGGCTAAGCATCATGTAAGGAAAAACACTTGGCCTCCTATCAGTACCAAAGCTTCCTATGGACTGGACTCTAACTATTTCATCAAAAAAATTAGTTTTCCAAAGGTCTGGCCTCTAACTATTTTATCCAAAAAATTATATGTATAAATTACAACAAAGGAAGATAACTAAAGCACACACACATATATATGTGTGTGTAATAATTTAATACACATAATTAGAACACATATATTATATATATAAAATGAATATAAAGATAATTAACCATATGTGTAAAATCATATACTTATGTATACCCTGTATATAAAAATCTCATTTTTTTCTCTGCCATAACAAGTAATGCACATCTCTATGTTTCTGTTAGAGCCTGAGGAAAGTTTTTCTCTTGTTTTCACAAATTTAAACAATTAAAATAAAATATAATCAACATCAATTTATTATAAAAGGATTCAACCCATTCCATAACCCTCTGGGAAGCCATAAGCAGGTAATACTCATGACATTGACTACAGAAAGACCTCTCTTTGTGCGCCTCTCCTAATACAGAAAGAACTTTTAAAAGAAAATAAGTCAAAATTAAATAATCTTACCAATAGAAGCCTGACCAGCAGGTAGATAGTAACTATTTCTTAACATCTTCATAAAAAATTATTTTATAACTATTTTACTAATCTATGATTCTTAGAGTTTTTACTATTTCATCTACTGCCATATAAAAGGAAACAATCGAGGCATCACAGATATGGGGATTTTCCTTGATCTTGGGCTCCACATTTGTAAATATCTATTTTAAATTGTTTATGTTTATTTTTAAATATGTTTATGATTACTGACTTCCTCTAACGAAGGTGTTTTTTGAGGTTACATCAAAAAATGAAAGGAGAAAGAATGTGAGTCTGTTCAGCAAAAAGAATCTCTCAAGAACAGGGATCGGCCACTTGTTATGGTAATCCTGATGGCATCCTTAACCTCCTTATTCCTCAGGCAGTAGATGATAGGGTTGAGCATGGGAGTAAAGACTGCATATATGGCTGAGATCAATTTGTTAGAATTAAATGAAGAAATGGCTTGAGGTCGGACATATATGAAGATCACAGCTGTGTAGAAGATGACCACCACTGTAAGGTGAGACCCACAAGTGGAGAAGGCCTTCCGTTTCCCGGTGGATGAGGGTATGTGCAGAATGGTAGAGACAATGAAGGCATAGGAAAGGACAGTGGCTAAGAAAGGGAACACAAGGATGATGATTGCTAGCACAAAGTCAACCATTTCTGCCACAGAAATGCCCATGCAGGCCAATTTAAGGATAGGTGACACATCACAGAAAAAGTGGTTCAAGACATTATTGCCACAGAAGCCAACTTGGGAGATGAAGTATACCTTTGGCAAAGAGACAGTGAAGCCACTTACCCAGGAACTGACGGTCAGCTGGATACAAAGCCTTGTGGCCATCATGACAGGATAGCGAAGAGGCCAACATATGGCCACGTAACGGTCATAGGCCATGGGTGCCAAAAGCATACATTCAGTACAGGCGAGGGAGATAAAGAAATAGAGCTGGGTCATGCATCCTAGGAAGGAGATAGTATTGGGATGAAGTAGAAATCCAGCCAGCATCTTGGGGACTGTGACAGATATATACCAGGCCTCCAGAAAGGACATGGTACCTAGAAAATAGTACATG
>CAUYRH010152315.1:0-29573 GCA_963574655.1 Perodicticus potto
AAATTCAGATCTGAGGGTATGGGGCCCTCACCAAATTTGTTGCTTACTGAAAATTGAATTTTTTTGGGTCCACATTTCAAGGCTGAAGTGTATAGTGTATATGTAACCTTTCCTATGGAAATGTGACATCGAGTACATTGCATTGCTACTGTGAAGCCACTGACATACATCTGATTTTGATAATGACCCACAGCACTGTAGGTATGTGCTCCCAGTTATGGGAGCAGGCACTGCTGTGGTTCTGTGCCTGGTGAGGAGGGGTTAGGCATCTGAGGCTTGGTGTCCTGTGCTCTGCATGTTAAGATAGATGACATCCTAGAACAGGGACGCTGTTAGAACTTCATACCCATGACCACAGGACTTCTGGGCGTTCAGTGACATCATATATTTTATATCTAAAAGTCTAAAATTTCTGCCTATCTCCTAAAGAACTGTGCTCTTGCATTTCAGATGAAATAACCTATACAGTGTTAAAAATCAGGTAACTCCCTTAAATGACATTTAATTTTTAACAGCTATAGGTAGGCCCCTGAAAAATTCATTATAACTCAATAGAAAATATGACTTAGAAATGTTGTATTATTATTATACAACATAAAGCCTTTTCCTTGCATGCAAAAGCAAACTGAACCCTTTGAATGCAGTTAGCCTTATAAAATGTCTTAAGTTTTTTTAGAGTTAATATATTCCAAGTCTTTTATTGGCAGGTTCATCTATTATTTTTATAGAATGTATTGTAAGAAATCTATACCAATTGGACTTACGCTTGGTAATTATTCATACGAAGTATCTATTTCTACCCTTTTAAGTGATAAAGTGAAAATAATTTTCATTTGACAGTATTACTGATAACCTACTTTGTTTTTCAGAGCTACCTTGCTTTTTGCTCAAGAATAGCATTGATGGATAAATTAGAACGTGTGGAGGGGTTTGTGTTTGTCTAAATATAAAGTGTATTGATTTGTGTATATATATAGTTCACATATCTGGATGTGTATTTGATTTCGTACTTTAAATGTTGCAAATAAACCTTTTGGGAGAAAACTTGTTGTTTATTAATAGAGTAAACATACAAGGAATACTGCCTTCCTTAGAAATACAAAAACCTTTGTGAGATCTTGGCAGCAACTTTTCAAAAGAATGTACTAGGTGAGAAAAACTAAAAAGCACACCTCCAGTTAAGGTGTGCAGTTTCTTTCATTTGTGATGTGCAGATAAAGACTTTTAAAAAATCAGCAGCTTAGTTTCAGTTCTTGGTACAAACCATTTAGTGCCTTGGGTGAGATAATATTTAAGAACTTTTTGGGTTTGGAAGAATTTGAGCTGACACTCAAGTGAATATATTATAGTAGCTTTATTTTGGACTACCTATGCCCCTGTTCCTTAATGCTGCCCAGCAAATGTGTTAAATTTCATGACTATGTCCTGCTGCCCAGTGTGCACGCAAGTGCTATATAGGGGCTGTTTGTGGCACAGAGTAAACTGCAAACAGGAAAATTCCTTACTACCCTGGCTAAATTCCTAGCTACCCACCCACCTGGTAGAACCATAGATGTAAGAGGCTCCTTTTGTCTCAAAGTTCAGGTCTGCATTCTAAAATAAGATCTGTGTCAGTTTTCCTTAAGAAATCATTTTCTAAAGTGGGAGATGGGATTGAGGGTGGGGCAGGAAGGTAGAAAGAGTAATAGGATTTTCAAGAGAGCCCCTGAGATTTGGACTCTGTCCCACCGAAGGCTGGGCACCATCTCTGACGCCACTGCCAGTTGCGGAGATCCATCCTGAGCACGGTCTTTCTTAGAATTAGGAAATCATGAGGAAAACTGTTAGAAACTAGATAATTTCCAACTTACAAGTGAAGCTTATTTTTCCTGCAGCAATTTAAGGAATTGTCTTCTAGCTGCAGGTGTATCATTGTACAAAACCAGGTGTGGTAAGGCCTGCCTTTACCAGACAGGCCCAGGGCCAGCCTAGCATATTGTTTTTACCTTTTCCACCCACTGCTGTGATCAACCAAGCACAAACTTCCTTAAGTACTTAATCCTTTTCAGTGCCTGAAGTGACTGGGATGTTCGCAAATTTCACAAATTATCTTCTGAATGACTACTCTCACTTAACCACAGATAAATGCCTGGGCCCTATCAGATCTTTGACTCATACCAAAATGCCTCCGGGAGGAAAGAAGGGTCAACAATCTCAGTCTGAGGGGTCAGACTTGGACAGTATGGTCAACAGATGGGGTCAGCATTTAATTCTGATGGTTTAAAAAGGAAAAAAAGTTATTATTTTGGGGGAGCAGACTACTACTTTTAAGTCTATGGTCACAGTATATTACCAGGACTAATTTTACTAAAAGCACATAAATAACAAAAGACATGGGTTTATCATGCTTTCATTTTAAAAGAAATTTATGAAAATAGGATCCTAAATTCTCTTTTGTATCCATTAGCTTGTTTTCATTCATACCCGTACATGGATTTCCTTCATGTGATTCTGGTTAACGTACCATTCCTGATAGCACCTAGAACATAACTGAGGAAAAGAGCTATGTATGTCAGACTTCTCTCAGTAAAAGCCCACATATGCCAGACTTCTCTCAGTAAAAGCCCACAAAACCACACGCATTTTTTTCCCTTTCTCTCAAAGACAATAATACTATGTTGCATCCCATGAACAACTGATACCAAACTGGATGGAGAATAAAGTGTGTTGAAATGTAACTTTTCACAATGCTAGGAGGTAATTAAATAAAGCCACCATAGCCTATTGTCTTTATTATCAAAGTTTATTGTTAGGGTCAGTTCCTATCTACTAGAGTACAACTAGGTCTCAATATGTGCTATAGTCACTCTAGGGTAACAGCCATTTTGCAAAATAGTTGTACTGGGGCTCTGTTAGGCATAGATCATAATTAAGTCGGTGGAAAATGAGCCCAGAAAAACCCTGACATTAGAGCCATTACTCTAGGAAAGTTCCAGTGCTATTCAACCTGTAAGGCATCATCTCTCAGCTGATGATGAGGCTCACGGAGGTGGTAGTGGTGGGATGATTAACAGGAGTTGAACCCATTTTCTACTCGTCCTGACCTGGTAACTATGGCTCCAAGACTGGAACCAGAAACTAGGTCTGGTAAAATCTTTTAAGCCCCCAAAGCAAGTGGAATAAACATAAAGAAGAAAAGGCCAGTAGCTAGGACAGTAAACCCAAAATTAGGTAGAACCGCAAGGAATGGAGACTTCTGGAATGGAAAAGTAAATGGGTTAGATGGTTTAGATGCCATTTGAGATGACCAAGAATACAACATAGATAAAAGCCATTAGGGAAACAAATCAAATATTGAAAGTTATGCAGATACTAGACGTTCAGTGAAATTCTCCCCCCGACCCTGGGAGGAAAACTGGTTTAAAAAGATCAGAAAGATGGATCACTAACAGGAAAATGAATACCTGAGTAGAAACTGGTGTTTCAAGATGCCAAGAACAGTTTATAATATACAGGTGAGCTGAGTCTGCAGGAAGGAAATGTGGTTATGGCAGCCTGTTATCCAGATTTGACATCGGAATGACATTTCTAGCAATGGCTTTGTCTATGAGGTTCTGGCATATTTTTTGTAGCACAGATAGCGCTTTGAAGGAATGTTTTAGTAACACTCAACTTAAGTGGGAATGCAAATGTAAAAATTCAATGACCTCCCACCTTCTGCAGGGCAAAAGGAGATGAGAAATCTTGAAATAGCTGTGGCTAAAGGCTCAAGCCCTCCCACCACCCTTATGATAAAAAAATTGAAGAAATTAACAAAACAAGTATCAGATGAGTCAATGGGCCTTGGGCTACGTAGACAGCAGATAATTTAGTGACTTTTTCTGCAGGCAGCCTGAGAGACAGAAGACTTTATGTACTGTCTTTAAATCCTGCCCTGTCATTAAATATATTAATGAAAAAAATAGGGCCATTAAATAAGACCCTAAAAAAGTCTAGCTGCCAACCAGATTGGGAAGATAAATAAAAGAGCATATTTTATTTTAACCTGTATCTTCCACACTAACCTAGTTTATCTATAGAAAAGCCATCTGCTGGCACCAGGCCAGTATGTCTATGTCTTAATTTTGTTATCATTAGTATCTCGTTTTTCCAAAACAGGCAATGTATAAGTAGCAGGTGTACATTAAATGACACATTTCTACAAAGCCTTTCTGTAGTTTTGACCTATGTAGGTCTACTTTTGGAAGCATTTTCAAAGGCAGAATAAAACATTTACTTGAGGTTTTATCCACAGAAAGGACACCACTGGAGCTGTGCCCAGATGATGAGTCTCCTGTTGGTGTTGAACAAATATATGGTCTCTTCTCTAGGAAATACCTTTGTTGATTCATATTTACAGGTTTGGTTTTTTTTTTTTTTTTTTTTTTTGATGGACAGATGGAGTCATCTCCAAAACAGGAGATGGAGCAGAAGCAGTTTCTTTTCTCAGTATGTCTCTGATGAAATTCAGGGTCCCAGACTTTTCTGACACCATAGGGTGGGTCAGGCCCCCATCGCCGTTTCCTGCTGTTCCCTGGGCATTCATACTTTCAGGAATAATCTTCTCGTGAATTCTCCTCAACTATTTCAATCACAGTTCCATTTGCTAAAAAACAGAGAGAACCTAAGTGTGAATTAACCCTTGGAACATTGGATATCTTTTTAACTTTTAACAAACACAGTAATTCCTTAGATTTCCATATAGGTGACAAAAGGTAGCTTTCTGCTCACCCATGGCTCCCCCCTTAATCTCTTGTTCACTGCAAATCCCTTCCTACTTCCATCACTTCCTCAGTAGCTGCGCAGAGAACTGTGGTGGCTGAGAAGAGCAAAAGCTCATGATTGACAACAGAAATAAACACCCATGTTCATAGTTAACGCTTAGCGTAACTTATCCCCACTTTTCACATCTTGCCATTTTTAACAGAGTCCCTGAGGCAATAAAACTAGAAAATTAAAAATGCACATAAGGGTTACCTAACAAAGAGGGAAAAAGCAAAAGGTAAATGAGAAAAGGATAAAAACTCACTGTAGTTCAAGTCTGGTATTTAACAGAGGCAGTATAAGCGTTAGGAGAAATGGTGGGGGCTGAATTCTTTGGGAGTTTTCAACAAGTGGGGGACATAAGGGAAAAAAAGCAATTCTTTGAATTGATGAGTAAGAACTTGCTCCACTGTAATTTCAGGGATCTCAGAATTGCAATGGGTTCAGTGACCTAAGTAAATCTAATCTGGGGGCGAGGAACTTGGAGACATCAGCCACTCACTGAACAAAGATACACAACGTGAAGTAAGGTGAAAGATATCCTCAGCATTTCCTTTGGTGAGCAAAGAGGATGGAAACACCTAATTACACTTTAAAAGAAAGAAAAAATGTGTCAAGATGGCTTCAGGTCCAACTATTTGACAGGGGAATGAGAACAAGAAGTTAAACTGTTCTTTCTTATGTTTTCCTTAAGTCCACGGTCATTCTCCTTCTCACTCAAAACTGAACTAAGCGTTATCAGACCATGCTCTCTCAGGCCCCAAATAAGGGCGGGTCATGGCTCCTTTTATCAGTGTTCTCTCTGGGAGGCCCCCATTCCCCACCTTCTTTTAAAGCTGCTCTTCTGTACTCAACTCTGAAAAATTCCAAACCTATCACCCTCCACCTTCAAACTTTGCTCACTGGAGTTCTAGATATGCACCCTGTTTTACTTCCATTTTTTTGGTACAAAATGATGCAATTTAAAAATATCTTCCTCCTGACATCTGCTGACTATAGGCAATTACTTTAATTGCCTATTCCATGTGAAGGTCATTATGAGACTAAGATGATGTTTTAAAACCCCTGAACTCACTAGGAAAAGCAAGCAGCATGATATAAATCACCCCAGGACTGTGCCCTGAGGCCCTGCGGACACAGCCTGAAGGCGAACTTAGTGCTCTTCCCGGGTCACCGTCCTGCAGGCTGGTGACAGTAAACATAACTGTCGCAACATATCACGCACATGTATCAGCTCTAAATGTTCAACATGATTTGTAAGGGAATGAAAAATGTTGGCTTTTCAAATAATTAAACTGTGAACTAAGCAATGTCAGACCATGCTCTCTCAGGCCCAAATAATTTCTTTAACCTTACAGCTCTCAGATTAGACATTGCTGGAAGCTCACTCTTTGGTCATTTTACGTATTATACAAGGGCTCCTGGGTCCAGGCTGCAGACCAAGATGCACACGAAGTTAAGTAAGAAAAGGTTTATAGAGAGGAGAAAATGCTGATGGCCTGTTATCTATACAACTGCACTACAGGCTCTAAGGTCTGGTCCCAAACCGGAGAAGCAACGGACAGAGCAAAAATGTATAGAGAACACAAACCCCATCAACCAGCAGGGCGCTGAGCACCTGCTCTCGACCATTACCTTTAACTCTCCCTTCAGTGGCCCCCAGTCACATTTTCAGTATCACATTCTTTTGGTGGTTCTCCTCCTCCTGGCAACTCGCTCTCGATTTCCCACAGGACATCATCTTCCTCCTCCAAGTTGCTGGAGATGTGGCACTTCTTGAACCCCTGGATAATGGACTCACTTGAGATGCTGTTCCACGCCACCATGACCCACTCCAGAAAGAGGCCCAGGGGGGGCTTCTTGGCATTCCCGGTTGGGCTCAGTGCCAGGTTCCCGGCCAGAAGCCAGTTGGAATACTGGGCCCGCACGCTGTCATTCAGCGGCTTGTAGACCACCACATCCAGCACCTGGAGCTGTGAGGTCAGGCCCCCTGGGATGATCACCATGTCAGTGTTCATGCTTTCCATGGAGTTCTTCACAGAGTCGGTGGCGTGGCCCCGGAAACCGTTCAAGATCAGCATCCCTCGCTGCTTGGGCACTGCTCCCGGCCTCCGCCTCCATACCACCTCCAGCCAGTCCTGCATCAAGTCCTCGGTCATCCACCCATAGCGGTGGCAGCGGATTTCCATCCCACTGGGGAACTTCCCAGGGGGGATGTATGTTCCCCTTAAAATGATGTACGGAGGTAATTTCCTCCCATCAGCTAAGACACCAAGCATGGCCGTGATTTTCAGTTTTTCCCTGCCTGGCGTCTTGACCAAGACAGGCTTTTCGCCTTGGTTGTCAACAGTTACCCTTGATGGCACCTCTAAACAAATGGGCGTCTCATCTGCATTCCCCATCTGAGTCACCTCATAGTCATGTGCCCTGCGCAGAGCCAACACGCTTTGCTGGTATGTGACAAGTTTCTCAGTCAGATCTTCTGGCAGGTGCTGGGGCACGGGCACTTTGTGCCTCAGAGATAGGTCATACCTTCTCATCATTCTTCGACACCAACCCAAGCTTGCCTTGAACCCTTTCTCTGGAATGTTCATTTCCTGGGCGATTTCAAGGGCTTTTAGCTGCATCGCCTCCCTGGTGATGGGGTCCCCTTTGGCCTGCATGTATCTGACATACTCGGCCACACGCTGGTCTACCAGAGCAAACCTCCCATTCTTGGGGCCTCGGAATGCCCGTCTCATGGCATGGGCATTCTGGAGCTGAGGCTTCACTTTGCGCCAGTCTCGAACGTTTTTTTCTAATACTCCAAACTGCTTGGCAGCCTGACAGTTGTTGGTGGTCTCGGCATATTCCACCACCATTAACTTGAACCCTGCGTCGTAACTGCGGCGCATGCCACGGCTGAACTGAAACTTCCCAGCTATGTCGTCGGCGGAGAGGTCATACCCCGGGAAGCCCATGGCCATGTAGAAGGGGTACCCCTCACTCCACTCGGGCAGCTCCGTGATGTCCCGAGGCAGACGGAGGCCAAAGCTGTCGAGGTGCTGAGGCTGAGCAAACTGGGAGGCAGCATTCACCGGGCTTGCCCAGTCTGGAGGCTTTACATCAGAGTCTTCATTTTCTGAGAGACAGACAGGGAGGAGCAAAAATAGGTATCTTAACTTTTGGGGTTGAAATGCAAAGAATACCTTAATCTGGCTTTCACCAAAACTAGTAACTTTAGTAAGAGACAACCATTCCCCACGTCCTTGTCCCTACACCAATTTACATGGATTACCCACATCTGATTCTTTTTGTCACTGTTCCCTGTTCCTTCTTTGCATATAAGGGAAGGGATACTACAGAGGGCACAAAATGCATGGAGGTAGCCCCACTAGAAAGGGGCAGAGCTGGGAAATGAACACAGGCACTAAATAACTTGGGAGCCATGTTTGAGTCAAAATAATTATGGGAATGAGAAGCTAAATGTAACCCTTTCTACTACATAATAATACAGAACTCTGGTACACAGCTGAATCACATCTTTTGAATCAAGAAACCTACAGGAAAAACTACTTAACAAAGTTAAGCTAGTAAGACAGAATATTAGTTCTTGCACAGCAATGTCAGAACTGGGTTTCACTGTATGTTTATATTTAGAAGGTGGCCTTAGAAGGTGGCCACAGAAGCTAAGTGTGATTTGGGGAAATTTCATCAAAACTAAAATGCTATCAATTGTAGTATGCACCATTATGTGCCATTAAAGAAGGAAAGGTACCACTAATTAAGCTATGACATGTCACTGACTTTTAGAGGCATTTTCAGTTTCAGAGATGGTGAAGTGGTGGGGGAAAAACACATCTTCCAGTCAATGAAATATAGCATTTTAAAGTCTTACCTCTAGAGAAAAGAAAGATAAAGCTATTCTGGCTGTCTGGAAACTACGCTGTATTTATTTGACTGTTACCTTACCCACCATTTTTCTCCATAAAGGAGTAAGTGCTTCTTGGACATACTTGCTCAAATGTGTATGATGGCTGCTACTGATTTTTCTATCTGGTATGAAACGGATGGAAAGCCATGTAACTCAGAAGTGAGCTGCCTCTCATTATTCCTTAGTTTGGAGAGGCATGGTGGGGGAGTGAGGAGGCCCAGTTCACCCAGGATGATGCTAGGCCAAAGGCTGTACAAGCCTCATTCCACTTCAACCACATGCTAGGTTGCACATCAAGTCTTATCACCCACGGTAGCTCACGCCTATAATCCCAGCACTCTGGGAAGCCGAGGCAGATGGATCACTGTAGCTTGAGTTTGAGACCAGCCTGACCCAAGAATGAGACCCCCATCTCTACTAAAAATGGAAAAACCAGACAGGCGTCATGGCAGGCACCTGTAGTTCCAGCTACTCGGAGGCTGAGGCAGGAGGATTGCTTGAGTCCAAGAGTTTGAGGTCATCGTGAGCACTTTACCCAGGGTGACAGAGTGAGACTCTGTCTTTAAAAAAAAAAAAAAAAAAAAGTCTTATCACCTAGAACTGACAGAGGAAGAGGTGGAGACTCAAAGCTGAAGGAAGTTGCCTTAGGTCCCACAGTTAGCACTGGGAAGAGGGGGATTTTTAAACTCCAAAGCCCATCTTTTCGCCTCACTCTTAAATGCCACAGAATGTACATAGAAACTGAAAGCCCATCTTCATGGTGCTCCTGTCTGGACAGATGCTGAGCTGGTTTGCCTGTAGTACCTGCAAAGGTTCCTCCTCCTTGGAGCTGCCACTCCTCAGAATTCTGAGACTCCTCCTCCCCTTCCAACCGAGTGATCATGTCTGGCTTAGGGAATGGGAATTCTGTTCATAGGAAACACAACAGGTAATAGCTGTGTCACTGTCCCGGAGCATGACCAAAAGAAGTACTTTATAATACTTTAGGAAACACCCTCCCCTTTTTTGTGAAAAGTCTCAGGGATACTTAAAGAAAACAAACATATGATGGGAAACAGGCCTGTCCAAGGGCATTTATAGATCTCTGCTAATGAGGGATGGTTCTAGCAACAATGGAAAAAGAACTGCATTTAGCAGGGAAGTGGGTGGATGCAGCCACTGATTGAGTGAACATTTGGTACTCGTGTGAGGCAGCTGGAGAAGGCCTCCAAGTGGTTACGCTCTGAGAAGATGATGACGTCAGTACTGCAGAGGGGCACACTCTTTGAGAATATGTTCCCAGGCTTCAGAGTCTGCCAGCATAACCACGAGGCCTGCTTTCCCTCATTTAAGAATTTAAGAAGCATGGGCCCAGATGCCAGGTGACATTCCTAAGGTTATGTTGCTTTTTTAAAAATGCCAAGGCCTAGGTTGAATGGGGAAATTTCTGGGAAGTGGTACAAACTGCTGAGTAGACACAATATTTACATACTACCCAAACTGAAAATAAGAAATTAAATAGCACGCTGAGGAGAATGAGTCCAAGTTCAGGAGAATGAGTCCAAGTTCAGGAGAAAGGGACACCAGATATACCAGAGAAGAGAGACACGCAAGCAGTTCTCTGGGCTCAGAGCTTCTAGGAGACAAAAAAAAAAAAAAAAGCTTTACCTAGGGATAGGACAGTTTCATAATTCATCCTCATGACTTCCCGGTAGAGAGCCTTTTGTTGCTCTGTCAAAACTTCCCACTCTTCATCAGAAAAATATATGGCCACTTCATCAAACAGGGCTGGTACCTGGAACAGTCAACAGGCCTTTCCCAGTGATGAACAGATACACGCAGACATCGACTTTCAGACAGACAGCCCTTACATGGTGTAGCCCTTTCTCTCACAGGTCAGGGAAGGAGCCTTCACCCAGAGGGAACCATCTGTCCACATTCACATAACTTACTGGAGGCAAGAACTTGATCCTCCTATGCCCTGCTGAGTTCTTCCCCATTGCTATGGTGGCTGCCACCCCCAGTTCACAGACAAGAAAAGCAGCACCTTGAGAAGAAAACTCCTACCATTGATCCCTACCCCAGCCGGGGGACACGGGACACTGGACATAGTAAACGCATACACTGTGGTGAGAGTTGCTCACAGCTCACCCCCAGCTCCAGAGATGAAAGCCACCACACTCAAAGTATCCCCATCAACACTCTCATCCCAACCCATACCTTTCAGCCAGACCCTCAGCCCTGTGTGGGGTGGGCTTGTAAATTCGAATAGGATCACCGCTCTTGATGGGATCCCTGTGGTTTTCTGGGGTACCCCATTCCCAAGAACATTCACCCAACTGTTTGACTTGGAATCCAGACCCACCCAAGGAGAAACCAAGGAGAGAAGAGGCCCTACTTGGCTTTTCCAATGCACAAGAGCATGAAGAGGAGAGAAGGGCTAATTAGAGCTTAATTTATGTAATGAGATGCCAGAGCAAACTAGTTTGCTTTGATCCTAGACCAAGTAGGCAGGAAGCCCCAAGGATGGTTCCTTTCCACCAGGGAATACTCTCCCACCAGCCCCCCACTTCTCCAGCAGGGGACGGCTCCTCAGTATAAAGGCAGTTAAGCTACCCACACCAACCTACTCTGCTTTTTAAATGATTTGCTTTTCTTCTATGTTTTTTTTTTCCTTTCAGTTATTAAAAACCCTACACCAGAGCTCACCATATTTAGTGGTAAGAAAGCACTGGGCAGCTTGCTTCAAAGCTATTCCCCACCAGGCTATACCTTGGGCCTGGGTGATTACAGTATTGTTTTTCCTCAGCTTAGAAAATTAGTATCTGCATGGCTTGTAGCCTCCCCAGGTGTCAGTCATCAGTCACTCAGATACACTGACCTTTCCTCTCTCACTATTACTCTCCCCACCCCCACAGCACCTTACACATAGGGCACACTTACTAGGAAAGGCTGCTTCATTCGTTTCCCTCAGCAACACTGTGGAGGAACAGAGTTGTTCCCATTTAATCAAGGAAACAGGCTCAGAGGGACCTCATTTCCTGGCCATGTGACACTGCTGGTGATTTAGACTCAGCACTGTGTGATGCCAAGGCTCTGGCTATCCAGAAAGTAGAGCTGCCTCCCTGATGACTGGCCTTCCACTCTCTCCCACCTCGGTGTTCCACCTGTACCCAGTGCCTACAGGTCCCATCCCCGACACTTCTATGCCTTGGCCCATGTTCTCCCTGGGCCTCAGAGGGGCTTCCCCATTCTCCAAGACAGCCAGACATCCTGCCCCCAGCCCCAGAAGCCCACTCCATCCCACACTGTGAGCACATCTGTATGTTCCTGTGATGTCCTGGGCTCAACACTGTGGTGGCACTTGTCATACTGCAGTATCCTTTAGGTTTACCTATCTGCTCCTGCACTGGAATATGAACCTGCTGAGGGCAGAACCTGTGCCCACCTCTTTTTTGTTTTCCTAAGCCTAAGACACTTCCTGCAGCTAGCAGTCACTTGAAAATGTGTTCTTGGATGAATGATCTAGGCAAATCATCCCTGGATTTCCCTTCTTTTGTTCCCCTTGGAACGATTTCAAGGAATAATGAAATTTTATCTGTCATAAAGCTGAGCCTACTATTTGGAGTAAGAATGGACAAAAATCCCTAAGTGTGAAACACTAGGAGGTAAAAATGGCTTGGCTTCCAGGCTTCCTGCAGGCTGCCTCAACCTGGGAAAGCCAGTCAGCCCAGGAATTTTCCACACTACTCCCTCCCCACCTTCCCAAGCTTTTAAACAACGCTTCCTTTGGCCTTTTCTACTCCCTAGAAAGTTCCAGATCTAGGCCATACTTATTAATAGTCCCTTTCCCGTTGCTGATGAAACGGGACACAGGACTGGCTCTGCTTGTCATTCCAGAGGGACTACCCATACTTAGAGGTAACACATTCTAGGCCTGGTAAACACATTAGGGCTGAGGAGCCCTGAAGTCGTGGGAAGGCCAGAGGCTGGTGCGGAATCATCTCCTCCTATTCATGATGGAGCCGAGGAGGATCTTCAAACAAGCTCACATTATGCTCCAGAGGCACAGAGCAGTGACTTAGAAATTCTCCTCACAGCAACTCCGCGAGAATTGAGCAAGCCCTTGGCCAGGCCCTGCTGTGCAGGCCTCCCCTGCTCCACAGAGGTCTTTTATCTGGCCGAACACAGCAGAAGGTAAACAGGGCCAGGCCTGGGCAAAACTTACAAGTCAGGCAGTCTGCGTACAACCTCCAGACACCCTTTCTTGGCCTTGCGGGGAGAGGCCCTCCTCCCTTCCCTGAGAAGATCAAGGACTCATCTGATAGGTGTTCTTCCTTTAGCTGATATGCTCCGCCTTGCTCTGCCTGGGCTTACCTCAAAGGGTAACTTGTGAAGTGCTCACACATTGCACAGCCTCACTAAAGCCTTACAACCACCCAGCAAAGGTGGCAGGGACCAAGGCAGTGAGGCTGTCAGCATGGAGTGCCTGCTACGTACCAGGCACTATATGGGGCACTCCCTCTTACAGAATAAGCTAGGGGTATGAAGATCACTACCCCACTACGATGGGAAAGGAAACAGAGGGTGAAGAAACTTGCCCAAGGTCCCAGAGCTACAAAGTCTGACTCCAAAGCTTATGCTTTTCAGCAAACCTCTCAACCTTAGCTTGGGGGCTATAGACAGCCTGAGGCTTTCCTTGGAAAGATGGGCTGAGGACTCATTGCTCAGAGCTAAGGAGGGCGCTCATACTCCTTGGCATACAGGCCCTGGCCCAGCTTCCTCCTGCGCTGCTGAGCACCTCAGGCCCCAGCTGTAGGAGCCACTCCTTACTCTGCACACAAGCTTTTGCTCGTGCTGTCCTCTTGCTTAGAGTACAAACTCCTCCCTTCCATTGGCTGACTCCACTCATAACTAAAACTCAGTTCAAAGTACATTTTTGCTCTTTTCTAAGTTGAAATTGCATTTCTACTCTAATTCTATGTATTTGATCCTAACATATAGCAGTTCTTAGGCTTGAAAAGCTTTTATTGATCATCCTAATGTAATTCCCTACAACCAAATACATATTTAAGAAACAGACTCAATTCTTTTCATCCCCTAATTTAATGGTCTAGGGCAGCGTTTCTCAACCTCAGCACAATTGACATTTTGGGGCAGATAATCCTTCAGTGTGGGGGAATTCTTGTATGTGGGAGAATCCTGTGCATTGCAAATGTTCAGCAGCATCTCTGGCTTCTATCCATGTGATGCCAGTAGGATCTGCCACCCCCCGCCCCTACCCAAGCCGTTGAATGATAACCCCAAAAAGTGTCTTCAGATATTGCCAAATGTCCAGAGACAAGGGGAGGAGGGCAAAACTGCTCAAGGCTAGACCTTGTCCAGGAAGCCCCTTAAGCTCTCTAGGCTGGACAAGACATCTGTACCTTGGCTGCCAGCACACAATGGATGACCACTACTGCCCTCTGCACTTATTACTGTTTCCTTCTCTGTCTTGCTCTCAGGTCTAGGAACTCCATGAGGGTAGGATTGTATCTTTATGCCCAGCACTGTGCTCAGTAACTTCGATGGATGGCAGATGCCAGCAGGCCACATATGTCACACCCCCAGCCCCAGGAAGCTGCTGGGTCCCTCCTCCAGCACCTCTGGTTACCTTCTTCTTGCACAGCCCAAGCATGATCCTCACCTTGCTCCTTTCTTGTTATTCTAACATATTCACTTTTATTGCATCTGTCGCCCAAAATTGTTCACTCCTAGATTTTCTGGGTTGGCCAATTGAGTCTCAGAGCCCAGTGTTTCTACTACATTGAGGTCCTATTCCAGGCTGCATAGGCCTGACTCTTGTCCAGATCAGAACTGGGAAGGAATATGGGATGAGTAAGGAACACTGAGACAAAGGCAGCATGGTCTCCACAGCTAGACTGGCAAACCCAGAACCTGGGGCTGCACTGTTTTGTTTTCTTTTATTGTGATATAACATACACATAGCAACATGCATTACTTTTAAGGGCATAGCTCAGGGGACCTGTTTTTAAGAATAAATGTTAGTGTACATGTGTACCCTTGGGGCGAAGCAGCAACCTGTCAGTAGCCCAGTTCCCTAATGAAGGAAGGGGGTTGGACTGAACAATTTGGAAGTATGTGGTTCTATGGCTAGGGACTCTCCTGGGAAACAAAGAATGTTATGTATACTGACAATATTCATACACAACTGAACAGAAAAAAGGAATGTCAATATGTTGTTTAAAATGTTTACCATTCAAGGTTGGGCACGGTGGCTCACGCCTGTAATCCTAGCACTCTGGGAGGCTGAGGCGGGTGGATTGCCTGAGCTCACAAGTTTGAGACCAGCCTGAAGTGCGAGACCCCGTCTCTAAAAAAAAAAAAAAATAGCCAGTGTTGTGGCAGGCACCTTAGTCCCAGCTACTTGGGAGGCTGAGGCAAAAGAACTGCTTGAGCCCAAGAGTTTGAGGTTGCTGTGAGCTATGACGCCACAGCACTCTACCGAAGGCGACAAAGTGAGACTTTTGTCTCAAAAAATATATATGTGTAATAATAATAATGATAAACTGTTTACCATTCATGCCTAAACACCAGGAAGTCAAGTAACTACTGTGAATAGTATAGGTAACTACCAGTATCTGCTGCCTTTACACATTTACATTTGTTTAAGTTTACCTCTATCACACTACTCTGTTTGAATATGCTAGATCTCTGTATTCTCCGCTGCATACCATTTCTGTGGACTTGCAGCTGTCCTGTGTGAATCACGATTAAGAGGTAGTTGTGCAGAACCACCTGCCCTAACTTTCCTCATGTCAGTTCAATGACCTGAGCCTTTCCTCAATGGTCCCCTCAACTAGCAGTAAGCCAGCAAACATGTTTTTAGTGCCTACAGTGTGCCTGGCATTGAGCAGGCCACAGGAGAAAATGGGAAGGAGACAGGCAGGCTTCTCTGACTTCCAAACTGATGAGGAAGGCTGCCTGGCTAAAAGGACTATTCCCATAACCACTACCTCCATTCATTGCACTGCCTTTTAAAGCCACAGAGCTGTTTTCTCAGGAATGCAAATACACACGGGGCTGGGCTATTTTTACTTCCCACGTCTGCCTGAGGAGACTTAAAGCAAGCCTGGCTCCCAGGCCTGCTTCTCACTTCTGCGAGGACCCCACACCTTACTTACCCATCCACTCTCTGAGCAGATTCGTACTTTCTGCATATCCGCGGGGCCATCCTCCAGTTCCCTGATCTGAATCTCTTCTTCTTTCTCTTCTTTCAGGGTCAAATTGAGAGGGTAGGCTGTGGGCTCCATCTCTGCAAGCAATATTCACGTCAGAAAAACCAGGTGTCAGTGTGATCGCTACAAAGCCCATGAAGGGGTAGGCTCAGCCATACACAAACCTCTTTTGCACCCAAGCACTGTTCTGGCTGGAAAGGAGGAAGGGAATGGAGTCGGCCAGGAAGTGAGAAGGTGACATATTTAATTATGATAAGAGAGGCTGAGGGTAGATAACGTATCTGGCTGCCTTCAAACATTTAAAAGCCATCTGCGATCTGGAAGAGAGACCAGACTGGTTTGTAGAGACCGAAGGGCAGAACTGAGGCCAGTGGGTAAATATTCCCGGAAGAGTGCACTGAAAGACAGGACTTTCTCACAGCCAGTGCCACCCAAACAGGCATCAGAGATAGGGGAGAAGTGCCGATTTCCTATCAGTGAAGGTGTCTGAACACAGACAGGTCACTTACTCAACTGGGCTGGTACTAGAAGGCAGTTCAGTTCTGCGTCAGCAGAGTGCTTGGCTCAGAGGCTCATCATCTGGATTTTCCAAATTCAAAGGTTCTGTCCAACAGCAGGTTCAGAAAATAGTCATTCTGCCTTAAGGGACTTTCCTAACCTGGGAGTCAGTGACGCGCAGTGAGGGGTATGCCTGGATAACCCCAAAGGTGCAGAAATCTGCTTGGGCCCACACGACTGGGAAATGACTCGTCGCTTCTGGGCAGCAAATTCTCTATTCGCAGGCTCATAGGCCAGTACAAAGGGCCGCGCTCCTGCCCTCTAGGGGCGTGGGCAATTCGTAGGTGTGCAGTGAGGGAGCATCTTGAGGGCCGCATCCTCCCGGGCTTGCAAAGAAAAGATCCCTCCGGAGTTCAAAGTCAGCGTTTTCGTTATTTCCAAAAAAGACGGGCGAACGCAGGAGGGACGGGTCTGGGGTGGGCAGAACAGGGTTCAGCGCCCTGCACCGGGGCCCGAACCTGGCCGCGCCCTCTCCCGCCGGCCCCCAGCTGCCCCGCCCGCTGCCGCCGCGCCCCCCGGGCGCGCTCGGATTCTCCAGCCATCTTGTCCCATTTCCCCTTCTCCGCGGCCCCGCGTCGGGAGCGCTCCCGTCGCCCCTGCGCCCGGCCCGCCCGCCCACCAGGCCCTCTCCCGGCCCCACCGCACCTGCTGGGCGGCGGGAGCCGGCGTCGCCAGCCCCTCCCGGCGGGCCCGCAACAAAGGCGGCGGCGGCGGTGGGCGCAGCCCCGGGACCCCCGCCCCCGCCGCGGCCCCGCCGCCCGGGCCCGGGGGAGGGGCCGCGCCGCCCCCGCCCCGCCGCCCCCGCGCACTCACCGCGGGGCCGAGCGGCTGGGGCGCGGGGTGGGGACGCGAGGGCTCCGGCCCGGCTGTCACAGCGCCATCCTTCCGCTTCTCCGGCTTCCCGTGCGCGCGGCCCCTCGGGAGGGAGCGGGGAGGACACGTGGTGGGAGGAGGGCGGGTCCGGCCCGGAGCTGAGGGTGTTGGGAGGCGAGGGGAGGAGCGCGGCTGATGTCAGCAGGCCTCGGCGGCGCCGGGGGACGGACCCTCCTCCCGGTGCGGCTTCCGGCCGGCTGCGGCGGCCGGGCCCTCGCCCTGCCCTGCGCTGCGCTGCCCTGCCCGGTGCTGGCGACCTCGGCGTGGATGAGGCTGGAGGAGCCCGGATTTATTTTTCCCCGAGTGTAGAGTGGGCGCACACATCCATGGGCTGGTTTGCGTTCACCGAAGGGTTGCACTTGCTTGGACGAGCGCTCAAGGCTTTCCCTCCGTTGCTTCCAGGAAGAGCCTGAAGAATAGACAGCTGTGGAGTGTAGGGAGATGAGGAGAGGTCTTTGGGAAAGAATCAGGGTGATGTCCGGAACTCGGTAATATGAGGGCGGCCGCAAAAGTATCCAGCCAGCTACATCTCTGTGTGTCATAGTGCGTGGCTGGATGTTTTCTGGACAGCCCTCTTGTACATGGAGAAGGAACTTATGATTTTTGCAGTTGTTGCCTGTTAGATGCCAAGTATGTAACCCCATGGATGAAGCAGGTGTATAAGAAGAATCCTTATTCTCCAAAGCATTCAAAGGAGTTTTTTACTTGTATCCCTGTGGACAATATAGCACAAGCCACCGGAGACTCCCTTGAAGCTCCTTCTCATTCTAGAAGAAGCTTCTGGGTTTGGATCTTTTGTTGGGAACTTTTTAAAGAAAAATTTTACTTTGATATTTAGTTGATAGAGTAAGGAAGAGTTATTCATGGTAGTTGTGATAGGTGTCAAAGATTATCACAATAGGAGAAAGCTGCCCTATGCTTAAAGAACATGCTTACACAATTTATGAGAACACTGTCCAGGGCTCACTCAGCTACTGGGAGATCTGTAAAGACCCCTGTCTGGTTTGGCTTGAGCTAACATCTTGCTAAACCTTGAGAACATCTACCTTGGCTCTTGTGTGAAAGGCACTGCTCCCTCCATCATCATGTCAGCTCCCCACCCAGGTACCCACTCTTAAAACCTGACCCCTGACCAGTCGTCTGGGGCGCCTTTTTGTCACAGCCCTCCAGCTGTGTGGAAGCTTTAGGCTAGTAAATGCTACTGCTTGATCTACTGGAGTCTCCCTGCCCCTCTTTCCCAATGGCCCAAAGACAGGGGCACAATAAAGGGGGTCATTGGAAGGAAAATTACTAAGAGGAAACATCAAGAGTAGAGGAATTCTCCCTAAACCAACGTAACAGGATTCTTGCAGATCCAAGTGATCAGATATCAAGGGTGGGGGATTAGGAATTTGATCAGATATTGAGGGTGATCAGATAGCAAGGGTGGAATATTCTCTCTAAACTGACTTAGCAAGATTCTTGCTAAAACTGGGTTGGGCAGGCAAAAAGTTGTGTGTAGGGAGAAGCGGGTGATCAGGGGAGCAGGGCTGAGGTTGGTAGAGGAGACAGGCTGTCAGACTTCTCAGATTGTCCCTGAGACCTGAGTTATGTGCAAATTTTACCTGTCTGTGCAGTGGGAGAGGCCACTGTAGGGGCTGTGCTGTCCGTAATACATAAAATACAGTATGATGCGATTTGGAAGCGTAATTAGGCTGGCAACCCAAGATGAGAAGGTGTAATGGATGGAAATTATTCAAATATGGGGGATGGGGATGTGTTCAGAATTTTTGTTTGTTTTAGTGAAGTTCTTTTGTGTATAACGTTAGTATTTTTAAAGCATGAGTGGCATCTTAGCCAAAATTGATTGTCGTTCTCATCTAAACTTTCTGAAGGAAATGGCAGGTTCAAATGGAAAAGTGAGGAAAGAGTCAGGAAGGGGGAAGGGTAGGAACCAGGGGCATCATTGACATTTCAACTTCTTAAAAAAAACACAAGTTATGAGAGAACTACAAAGGAATATTATGTTAGGGTTTTCGTCTCAGAGTCCTGATGTTCTCATGCAGCTTGATGAGGTGTCTCTGAGAGCAAGCTAACCAATAGTGACCGGTCTGAATTCCCGATTTGAACTCACAGCTTCATGATCAATTACTGTTATGGGACCCACCTTTTTACAGGTCCATAGTTGCTAACAAGACTTCCTCTAGAAACAAAGTGCTGGTGTAGGCACAATACCCTGCAGGCATATTCATGTATGAGTGCTTTTGTAAGTCATCTCACTTCTCTCTGCTTGGGTTTCCTCATCTGCAAAAAGAGAAAGTGAACTACGTATTGTCTAGGCTTTCCTTTAGCTCTATTTTTCAGTATTTCTATTCTTCATAAGACTTAGTCTGAATTAGGAGTGATGGAAACAAGTCTTTGAGACAGTGTATGACTTAGTAATTCAGTAGATGGATTTCTGTTAGTAGGTTGCTAATACATGAGGGCTGTCAAAGAGTATCCAGCTGTAATATGAAAAATAGACACAAACATGGGGGATACTTTACAGTAAGCTCTGGTATATCAGCGGAACACTCATGTAATCATGTTCTTTAAGGGTGCTGTTGTCTGACTTCATCCTTCCTCCTGTTGGGTTATTGCAGTATAGAGCCATAGGGATTCAAAAGAGGCTTAGCTCTTACCAGATTCTCATTTTGAACTGTAGTATCCCCTGGTGAATACACATTTCTGACATACTTCAGCCAAGGCTCTATTGCCAGGTCTGATGGCTCCTGGTCCATATACCTCTATTCCTCGGGGACTGTGACAGATTGAGTTAATAGTCTCTGTTCTTGTGCCCTGTACACCAAGCCTTCGCCGAGATACCATGTGTGCAGAATGGTCTTCACACCCTTGGCCTGCTCATATGATGTACTTTGGGCAAGAGAATGTGGAGGGAAGTCTCTGTGACTCCTGATCAGAGGTCTTAGGGGGTCTCATGGGTTTCTACTTGTACCACTGATAGCTTTTGATCTCTGCTGTGACAAAAGGCTGTCTAAGCAGTTGCTGCCCCTCCAGACTGGGCATCAGAATGAGGCATGTGTTAACAGAGCCATCCTGACTAGGATGAAGACTAGTGGCCATGAGAAGAGATCATTATTGTTTTGAGCTACTGAGTTCTGGGTGCATTCGTTACAGAGCATTTTTGTGGCTATAGCTAATGGAGACAGTGACAAGAGGCAACTTGGACTTAGGACTCCCAACATTGTCCCTCAGGGGGATGCTCTGAAGTGGGAGATCATGGTATGAGGACAAGAAAATCCTAGATGGGAGGGAAGGAATGTCAATGCTGACTATATCCTTCTCTTCCCTGGGATTCTGGCCCTTCAAAGGAAGAGCAGGATATGACCCCAACCTTAGAAATTGTCCATTAAACCCACAAGTTATTCCTGGAAGGTCTTGGCAAAGTGGTAAAGAAAACCCTCCTCTAAGTTCTTGGAAGAGTTAGAAGTTCCTGGAGAGGAGATGTGTGGTTTGATCACCTCAGAGAGTTAAAGAACACTCAGCAGTTTAAGAAGAAGGATGAGAATTACAATACTTACTGTTGTATTAGCTTCTGTAACAAACAGACCCCCAAATGTATGAAGGTTCAAACGCAACAGAAATGTGCTTTCCATTTATGTAACAGGACATTGTGGCTATTCCTGACCCAAGGGTGACTCTCCTGATGCTGTCATTTAGAGAGCCATGTTCTTTCCTTTTGTGATTTTTGCCACATCTTAAGGCTTTATGGTTTTCTTCATCCCCTAAAGGGAAGAGGAAAGAGGAAAATGGAGAAGGCACACCTTTTCCCAACTCTAAAGTGATGCACACCTCTTTTTTGTTCACATTCCATTGGTTGAAGCTGGCATGGTGGAGTTCATCTGTAGCCCTAGCTGTTCAAGAGGCTGAAGTAGGAGGATTGCTGAAGGCCAGAAATTCAAGGCCACAGTGCTCAAGCAACAATAGTGCCTGTGCACAGCCACTGCACTCCGACCCTGTCTTTAAAAAAAAAAAAAATTAAAAGGTGATACAATGAAAAAATTGCTACAAGTTTCATTGTTTGGGATCAGTTGCATGGTCACACCTGTATGAGATGGGGCTGGAAAATGAAGTACATGTCAAGCAGTCACTTCCCAGTGACAGCTCAATACACTGAAAAAAGATCATGGGCCACAAATATGATTTTACTTTCAACATTTTAAATGTTTCATTCCAATGTCTTCTTGCTTGCAAGGTATTCAAAGAGACATCCAATGTATTTCTTATCCTTGTTCTTCGATAGGTAAGGCCTTTGTCTTTCCTCTGACTTCTTCCAATATTTTCTCTCTGTCTTTGATTTTCTGCAGTTGGATATTGTATTAATACGACGTAGTGTGCATATATGCATATACATACATATAATGAGATTTATTATGGGAATTGGCTCATGTGATTTATGGAGGCTAGGTTCCATGATGTGCTGTCTGCAAGCTAGAAAATCAGGAAAGCTGGCAGTATAATTTAATCTGAGTTTGAAGACCTGAGAATTGGTGTGTGTATATGTGTGTGTGTCTCTGTATGCGTATGTGTTTGTGTGCTAGGTTAAGTCTTCAAGTTTGAAAGCCTGAGGACCAGGAGTGCTAATGTCCAAGGTCAAGAGAAGATGAATGTCCCAGGAGAGCTAATTCCCCCTTCCTCTGCCTTTTGTCTTATTTAAGCCCTCAATAAGAGGGGATGATCCTGCCCACATTTGATGAGGGCAGGGTCAAATAGTCATTTCTTCTGGAAACACCCTTGCAGACACACCTAAAAACAATGTTTTACCAGATACCTGAGCATCACTTAGCCTAGTCAATTTGACACATAAAATTAACTATCACAGATATGATATTTCTAGGTGTAAAATTTTTGGTGTCTTGCTTGGTGTTCTATGAGTTTCCAGAATTGGGGTTTGGTTTCAGTCATTAATTTTGGAAAATTCTCAGCTATGTTTGGACTGGAAAGTGCTTTTTTAAAATTAGAATAAAATGCTTTTGGTCATCAAAAAGAATAAAAATCACTTGAAATTCTCATCACATGTGTGTAACTAATGAATATGGTTGCTTCTTAGAGCTCCAGGAATAACATCAAAATGTAGCTCAGTGAAGATGAATAAGCAAGGTAATAGAAGGATAAGTCTTATATTTATCCCTTATGTGTCCACATTTTGACGTAAGGAGTGAATTTAAAGATTTTGGAAGAATAGATGGAAACTTATTTGTCATTTGGTCTTCTTAGAGTGTCACTGCTCCCAGCCTAGCTTTTGCCAGGAGCTAGAAAGGAGATAATTCTCTAACGAGAGATTAAGATGCTGGTGTTTTATATTGCCCACCGGAAGATTTTCAAATGCTTTGGAATCCTCTTCAGTAAGGGGGGATTTGATGTCCAACTACAAAATTTCAAAAATGAAGTGTTCTGGATAGAAAGGGATCTGTAGACGAAGTTGGACCTTTTTTTATGAGTTATTTTTTATGAGACATGTCAGCATGTCTTCAGTAGAATTCTTAAAGTTCTAAAACTCAAGTGTGGTAAAATAATTTTGATCTGGAAAAATTTTCAAAAAGATGTTAGCCGTTGTCCTGCAGAGGTCTCAGAGAAGTAACGGTCCCAGGAATGTGATTTCCCATCTGCTGTGGTTTGGATGTGGTTTGTTCCTGCCAAAACTCATGTTGAAATTTAATTGCCAATGTAATAGTGTTGAGAGGTGATGAGGCTTGCGGCATTTGGGTCATGAGAGATCTGCTCTCATGAAGGACTAATGCAGTGTCAAGAGCGAGGGAGTTCTTGCTCTCACAGGAAGGGAGTAGGTTGTTAAAAAGTGAGGGTTTTGTCTCTTTGCTTCCCTTTCCTTCCACCATGGGTTGAAGCTGCTTGAGGCCATCACTTGATGGGCTGCCCAAACTTGGACTTTCCAGCCTACAGAGCTATGAGTTCAATACATCTTTCTTTATAAATTACTCAGTCTTTGGTGTTCTTTTCTAACAACACAAAACACACTAACACACCATCTATTAGGTCATTCCTATTAGCATAGAAACATGTTGCAATATCACTTATTTTTTAAAAACCTAACAGTTCAGTTTGGGTTTTTTTTGAAACAAAGTCTTGCTCTGATACTCTGGGTAGAGTGCAGCGGTGTCATCATAGCTCACAGCAACCTCAAACTCCTGGCTTAAGCAATCCTCCTGCCTCAGTCTCCCAAGTAGCTGGGACTACAGGTGCCTGCCACAATGCCTGGCTAATTTTTCTGTTTTTAGTAGAGAAAAGAGAGGTCTTGCTCTTTCTCAAGCTAAGCTCAAGGAATCCTCCTGCCTTGGCTTCCCAGAGTGCTAGGATTATAGGCCATCATCCTGCCCTAGAAAACGTTTTTAAAAAATATTTTACCCTATGTCTCCTGTCACGTATCTTGCTTTTGCTCCTTTCACCACCAACCCTTTGAGTTTCTGTTCCCATTGTCTTCTATGCCTCTCTCCCATCTTCCTCTTGACCTTCTCCAATCACATGGAGAGTATTTCTTCCTTCAATGCTCTTTTATAACACGACTAGTCAAGGTCACCAGTGAAGTCTACAGTGCCTAAATGTATCATCAGTTCTCAATCCGCATCTTACTTGACTGTGGTAGAGTGTCCCATTACTCCTGCCTCTCAGGGTCCATGCCTGTGTGCTCCCCTCCTACTTCCACTCTGGATGGGTCATGGCATTAGCTTTGACCAATGGGGCATCAGCAAGTCTGAAGCAAGCGGAGGCTTGGTAAGTACTTGTTTGTTATTCTTGCTTTCTTGGAGCCCAACTGTCAAGGAAAGAATTCCGGCTGTCCTGCTGGAGGGGTCGTGGGTAGAGGAGAATCAAGGTGCGGCAGCCCAAGCTAACTACCAGGCCTGGGAACACAGCCATCGGGATAGCCAGCTCCCAGCCAGCGTGTTGTCTGAAGGTAGCCATGCAAGTGACCCCAGGCAGCAGATGCTTCACCTGCCTGAGTCCAGGTTGAATTGCTGACCCACAAAACAATAAGCAATAAACCGGTTGCTTAAGTCACGAAGTTTTGAGGTGCTTTTCAGTGCTCAATAGACAATGATTTATTAATAATTGACTCATAGTACCATTTGATGAAGTTGATCATGTTGTGCCTATATATGTATAGAATTTATTTTAATTATGGTCGAATGTACATAACATAAAATTTATCACTCTAATTATTTTTAAGTATATAATTCAATGGCTTATTTACATGTGCAATTATTACTGCTGTCCATTTCCAGAACTTTATTTATTTAATCACCTCAAATGAAAACTCTGTACATGTTAAACAGTAACTTCCTATTCTCCCATCCTCCTCATCCCTGGCAGCCATCATTCTACTTTCTGTCTCTATGAATTTGTCTATTCTAGGTACCTCCTGTAATTGGAATCACATGATATTTGTCCTTTTGTATCTGGCTTATTTCACTTAGCATCATGTCTTTAAGTTTCATCCATATTGAAGCTTGTGTCAGAATTTCCTTCCTTTTTCAGCTGAATATTTCATTGTATGAATATACTGCATTTTGTTTATCCCCGTATCATCTGGGTGGCATTTGGGTTGTTTCTACTGTTTAGCTATTATGACTAATGCTGCTATGAAGATTGGAATACAGGTATCTATATGAGTACCTGTAGCATGACTTTATTTTTGAAACTCTGCCTTTATTTGGCATCAAGGATATCACTCTGAATACTTTTTATTTTATTACTTCTTCTCAACTTTTTTTGTCTTCATCTCCCACACCTCTGAACATCTGAATGTCTCGGAGCTCTTTTCTTAGACTTCTCTTTCTACACTCATTTCCTTGTATCATCTGTTCCCCTGGCTTTAAGTGCCCATGTTTGAAATGAGGCTCACCTTAGTGTTCCAGCTTGAGCCTCTGTTCTGAATTGGAAACATTTCAGACATTTCTATATTCAACTGTCTGCTAGAAATTTCTGTATGGATGTGTAATAGGCATCTCAAAGTAAATCTTACAAATGTGAAATCTTGACTCTACTCCCAAATTATTCTCCTATAGTTTTCCCATCTTGTTAAGTAACGCCTCCATCCTTTTGGTTGGTCTGGCTAAGTTATTCTCGATTCCTGTCTTTCTCCTTTAATCCATTAGGAAATCCTGGGGGCTCCATCTTCTAGATAGATCCAGCAGTCCCAGCTGTTCGCCTCAAGAGGCTGAGGAGGGAGGATTATTTGAGCCTGGGTGTCCAAGGTTACAACAGTAAGCTATGAACACACAAATGCACTCTAGCCTGGGGCACAGAGTGAGAACCTATCACTTAAAAAAAAAAAAGCAAAGAAAAAATGCCCAAGTTGTCTATCCTTCTCCACAATTACCATCCTACAATAAATCATCATCACCTCTAAGTTCCTGTCACTGACCTCATGGCCAGTCACCTGACTTCCACCCTCCCTCCCTTACAGTCCGTTCTCAACACAGCTGTCAGAATGTTGTAAAAAGGCAAGGCTCCTCCTCTGCTCAAAATCCTTCAATCAGGATAGTAAAATTTGCAGTTACTAATGTCCGTTTGAAGATCTTTTAAGACACTCACCCCTTCACCCTCTTCCATTACAGCCCGGGCATTGCTGTTCTTTTTCCTTAGAATATTCTTTTTCACTTCTGCAGGCCCCTATTCCAATGTACCCTCTCAATGTGGCCTTCCATGGCTACCCTTATGTAACAGTGATTTCCCCAGACCCCACATCTTCTATCTCCTATATTGTGCTTTATTTTCTCTATCATACTTACTATCATCTGACATCTTTTATATTCACTTGTTTATTACATTCCTGCTGGAATGTAAACTCCATGGATACAGGAAATCGGTTTATTATGTTAATTGCTATAACCCTGGCAGCCATTACTAGTGCCTGGCAAATAGTATGCCCTCGAAAAATAAATGCTGAGTGGGTGAAGAAATCATGTGTAATTCCACCTTCTGGTATATGGAATAAAATGTAATTCTGCAAAATATATCTTCAGGAATAGGACACACTGACCTTCAGAAAGTAGTTAGATGTACACATATTAGATTGTGGAGATTGTCCCAAAGATGATAAATTTCATTTTAGTACAGAATAGTTAATTATTTTTCTGGCAGTAGTTAGAGAATCAGACTGTTTATTGCAGCCAGTTCTGTGTGACATCCAACTGGGAATTTTAGTATCCTATCGTGCACTGATGCAGCTGTGGAGAATAGGAGAGAGAGATGGATGTCAACAAATACTTTTTTAAAATTAAAAAATAAATATACTCTTATACAAATACAGAATGAATGCACATCAGAGATTTATTAAACTTAATAACAAGGGAATCAGCAAGAAGGGAAAGCTGATGTCAAGTTTTGGACACCGAAGAAAGAATGTTGACTGCCAGGTTAGACGCAAAACTGTATGATACTACTGCTGTGGGTAGTATCATACCAGCCAATAAAACCTTAACTTTGTAGTTATCTTTTCTACAGTACAGAAATTATTTGTGTTTCTACCTGATTAAAATCTATAAATTATCATCTAAATTCACAGTGTCTGGGCCCACATTAATAATAAATAGACCATGAAACAAAGGGATGTTTGCTAGAGAATTAAATAGTTTGAGTGGGTCTGTTAGACAAAGTTCCAGTCTGATCTTGAAAGGGTATACAGTCCTTTCACCTAATTTCCAAGTTTTGGATAATTTTTCTTAACATTAACATAGTTCCTCTTTAATCTTAAAGTGATTTCTACTGATGTAGAATCTTTTAAAAGAAGGGAATTTCTAATTATAACAATATAGCATGATCTTATTTTCCAGCCCAGAGTCAGAACACCCAATGTGACAAGTTAGAAGATAAAAGTGCAGCCGGGCGAGGTGGCTCACGCCTGTGATCCTAGAGAGCAGGCCTGTGTTCATAGCTTACTGCAGCCTTAGACACCCAGACTCAAGCAATCCTGCCACCTCAGCTTCCTGGGAGGCTGAGGCAGGTGGATTGCCTGAGCTCACAGGTTTGCGACCAGCCTGAGCCAGAGTGAGACCCCATCTCTAAAAATAACCGGGCATTGTGACAGGCATCTGTACTCCTAGCTACTTGGAGGCTGAGGCAAGAGAATCGCTTGAGCCCAAGAGTTTGAGGTTGCTGTGAGCTATGACACCAGGGCACTTACCAAGGGTGACAAAGTGAGACTCTGTCTCTAAAGAAAAAAAAGAAAGATGAAAGAGCATAAACAGTAAGACAGCATGTTCCAAACCAAAACTTCTGGACAATTGTGAATGAAGCTCAGTATGCAAATAGAGAATCTTCTAATTTAATCATTCATTGTTTTCTTTAAACCATTTTCTTGATGAAGAAACTTTTGTTTTGCAGTATATAGAACGCATTGTTGTACCCAGACATTCATACAAGTAGAAAAAGAAAGGAAGAACTTTCTGGGGCCTTGGTCATAGCTGTTAGACCCCACAGGAGCCTGTGCTCTGTGGCTGGAGCGGGTCCCCCACAGAATGCATTGTAGTGGCCTGAGGTCTACTCTCAAAGATTTGGACATGTGTTCTCTGCTCTATCAAGAAAAGAGAAACTACCAGAGCAAATACAAGATGGGAAAAATGAGGGAGGAACTGTATTATTTCATATAATTGTGCATCACAGTGGGCATTGTTATTCCCATTTTACTGAAAGGAAAGTGAGACTTAGCAATATAAGTAATGGTTCCATGCAGTTAGTGACAGGACTGAGTTTATTCATTCCAAAGACTTGTTTTTTCTTTTTCTTTTATCAAAAATGATGCGTCACTGCTTCACTATCTGAGACAACTCAGCAAAGCCGAGGGTCCATATGTGTTCCTTGTCTCTGACCCTTGTTATCATTTTAGGAGCGTCCATACATAGGAAGCCCTTGAAAAACCACCAGGCACGTGGCTAGCACCTGTGCTAGCATCACCTACCTTGTTTCCCGTGAGTGCTGCCCCTCCCCCACGTTGTCAGGGGTCCAGACATAGATAGGCTTTAAGGCTTCCGAGCACTCTCACCTATTAAGGGGGAGATATTATTTTTTACTGTTTTACGGGCAAGGAAACTGAGTTTTATATAGATGAAGGGCCTTCCCCATAATAACATCAAATAGCAAGAGGCAGACGAACTGAAAGGCGTCCAGCCCCCCCCTCTACCCCTGCACCAAACCTCTGCCCCTTTGGTAGACGCCATTGCTTTCCCTTTGTGCTGTCTTTCTGCTGCCCACACCAAGCCTAAGTGACTGTGGCACTTTTCTCCCTGGAGTGTCCAGTCAGTCTTTTCCACCCCTTCCTTCTCTTTATGTTTTCTATATTTGCGAAAGGGGCTTTGGAAACCAGAGACAGGATATCTCCTAGAATCACACGGGCTGCGGCGGAGAGCTCCCTCTGCTGTCCGTTCTGGGTAGGGCTGAAGTGGTGAATAAAGGCTGGGTGTGGGGTTGAGAGTGTGTGCGTGACAGGTCACAGTCCCTAAATTACTCCCCATGAAATGAGTACTGAGGTAAAATTCACAATAAGAAGTTAGGAAGAACGCTACGGAGAAATTCATTTTTCTACTTACTGTTTGTAATGCCACTAGAAAAGATAAAAGGCTGTGAGAATTTTGAAAATTCAGGTGGGATTCTAAATCTTATTTGTAAAAATGCATATTTTTCAAATATACAAAACGCTTGGGGTTTGTAATCAGACACATCAAGAGTCTAATACCAACTCTGCTATTGATGAGCTCTTTTGGCCTTGGGGAAATGTCCCCCCACTTCCCCCTTCCCTGGAAGGTACCTGAGCCGGTGGGTGCTGAGAGGTTCCAGCAGTGTCTGAAACTCAGTGGACACACTGTGGGAAAGGGAAAAAGGAAGATGGAGAGGGTACAAAGGCACAGTAGGCATTTAAAGTGCTGAAGATGGAAAAATAACCATGAGGCGGAATCAACAGAAAAACTCTGGCAATATGAATAATCAGAGTAGATCAACTCCCCCAAGGAACAACAAGGTAGATACAGCACAAGGTCCCTTACATAAGCAAGTGGCTGAGATGTCAGAAGTTAAATTCAGAGTCTGGATAGCAACTAAGATCAGAGCAATGGAGGAAACGATGGAATTAGAATTTCAAGCAGTAATCCAAAAGATGACCCAAAAGATGTCTCAAGAACTCAACAAATTTAAAGACAAAATGATGAAAGATTTTGACACATTGAGACAAGAAGTTGCAT
>CAUYRH010152317.1:0-113341 GCA_963574655.1 Perodicticus potto
CCTGTCAGAGATGCCGGCCTGGGGTGGCGCCAGAGCAGCTGGCAGTGGGGCGGCCAGGGTGGTGACTTCAGGGACTGATCTCCACATTTTCAATGTCAATAGAAAATGGGTTATGGAAAAGCTGTATGTCCTTTTCATGGCGATGAAGCTCTTTAAATCTAAATTGGAACTCCTTTTGCAACTTTTCCAGTGAATCCACACGTTTTGTTTGGGAATGCAATCAATGATTTTTCCACTAACAGATTTTGCGGCCCCAGGATGAATCCGCTGCTAAACAGGACAGGCAGCGGAGGCAAAAACACTCCACGGGAGGGATAAATGTCCTCTGCAGGCTGCATGTGGCCCACAGGCCGTAGTTTGAGGACCCCTGGTGTAGACAGAATGAAGGCTGTAGGTATTATTAGAGAGAAGGCAAAACTATAGATAAGAGGCTTGATGGGAAGGAAGTTCAGCCAATTATTTAGCTACTGAGTGATGAGCCCAAATAATGGAATAGAATGGATAATCCCAAGTGAGTGAAGTTTGGCAGGCCTGGTTAATGTAGTGGGAGGAGACAAATGTGACTGAAGATCTGTATCTAAGAGTTATTAGACAACAGAGATATAACTGAGGATAAAAAGTAATGAAGAGGAACCAGTTTATGCAAGGAAGGGAACTGATTTCTGATATTGCGTTTGGATCTCTTAAGAAAGAGATAGGATTTGGGAACATAAACCTAAGAATTGAGCTCTTGAGATTGGTTACTTGTCCTAAAGAGTATAGGGAGAATAAAGGGGAAGGCATTTAATCATGTTTGAGCAAAGTCCATACTGTGGTCGGGAAGACTGATAAAAATTTAATAACAAAATAATTGCTAAAACATACTGTGTATATTTTATTACTGAATTCTCAGAATAACCTTGTATTATTAACTATTTTTAAAGGTGAGGAAATTGAAGCTCAGAAGAATTAACTGGTCCAAATGGAGATAATTTTAAGTACTGGGTGGATAACTATGTAGCATACTAATAATGCAATCTTGCCGACCCATTACTAATATCTATACCTGTGCTGACTGCCAGTATTCAGAAGAGTATTGTATTACCTGTAGAACTAAACCAAATTTTAAATGTGCCAACAGATAATTTAAATGTCAAATTCCAGTTTTGCAGAACCAATAAATCTGATTCTCATCCACCTGTACTCCCTCCAAAAATATTTGCACAATTATTGCAATTTGAGATTATATACCTGTTTGTCACCTCTTCATCAAGACATCAGCATTTGAATCCTTTCTTGGCTGAAGTGTAGGGGCCAGATGTTTCACCAATGACTCATAATAGTCATTCAAAACCATAGAGTGTGACCTTTGAGTTAAAATAAGCCATGGATATCCTGAATTATTACATGTAATTTGAAGAAATTTATTAAAAAAATACTAGTTGCCACATACAGTGTGACAAGGGGAATGGCTTTTGGAGGGTATAAGTTAAAAGAGGGGGTGTGTGGTCTGGGACACCAGCCACTATAGCCTTTTCCTGTTGGGCAGAGGTCACCACCTATCCTCCAGAGAGCCGTTTGCTCAGGATCCAAGGCCTGGAAATCTATGTCTGAAAATGAACTAGCTAATTTGTGAAGAGATGTCCAGAGGTGGCAGAACTCAGGGTATATGCCAGTCCAATAGGAAGTTTTCTGAGTTTAATTTGCCAAGTGAGGGGAATGATACCCAGAGATATGAAGAAATTTGCTCCAAGTTACACAACATTTCATATTAGAACAAGGCCTCCAGACATCCCGGTTCTGTGTTCATGCCATCTTGTCATACATTTCTACTTATTTCAAAGAGATTTGGTGACATAATATTCTAGTTCATACAAATAAGCCTCAGAGGTATGTTAAAATAGAAAATCTCAGAAAAAGAGGATATCTGAATTATTGCTGTTTGGGGCTAAATTTAAGGGAAAGAATTATTCATCAATGTCATGAACAAGACAGTTCTACGTACTTCTGTAACCAAAGAGAAACATATTATGTCCTAATGGCTCCATGACTGGCCTTTCTCTGGGGCCCAGGCATCTTGTCACCATTTTGCCTTTAACTCTCTGACAGCTAATCTGGGGGAGTAAGGCTGTCCTTCACCAGCTTACTCTTGTCTCTGCTATAGGGGAAGCAGAGGGTAAGCTACGTTCCTCTGCCTTTTACTGCAGAACTGTCAGGAAATCTCTCCCCTAAATGTACCAGGCTTGCTTCAAGGATAAGGACTCATTTAACATTCTCACACCAGGTTTCATGATCTTCCTTGTTTTAGGTTGCTTGAAGATTGGAACTCAAGACTGACTTTTTATCAGACCTGAGCAGATACATGCTGTTAAATAAAGAGCATGACCTAAAGTCAACTCTGTTGCTTAGTCTCTGGGTGTCTTTTGGGATATTATTTTGCACCTCTAAACCTTTATAATGAGCATAGTAATACCTATAGATAATGAGGATTAAACAAGATTGTACATGCAAAGAACCTGGCTGACCCGGTTTGGTATGTATGTGTAACACTGTAGTTTGGCCCTCTATCCTTGTAAAATATCAATTTGTGAAAATTATTTAATTCTCTCATCCACTTTCAAGCGCAAAGTAAGGAAGCAGTTTAGGTATTTCAAATCTGCTCAGAATGGACGTATTTTTATTTAGATACTTTTCTTTGGTAGTGATATAATGGCTGGTTACCTTGGCAGTTTTCTAGTTGACATTAGTCTGGAGAACAAGAATAGGAAGAAAGGAAGAGGAGACCAAGCAACCTAAATCTGTGATATCCAACTGAGATCACAGTGAGAAGTAAGGGATTCAGGGCTTGGGTCAAAATACAATATCTAATCATTCTTTTGGCAATTATTTATTGAGCACTTCCTACAGCCCAACTGCTAGGCTTGACACTGGGGCTGGAGTCCCAAACAAGTCAGTCTGTGGTAGATTAAATGTTGAATTGCCTCTGATTTCCACACCTCCTTGTATCTGCGCCCTTTGCAATGGGACTTTATAGCTACATTCTTTATGAAATGGAGAATATTTTTCTACCTGTTGAATCTAACCTGGCCTTGGGACTTGCTTAGGCTGACCAAGTATAGTGAAGGAAAAAATGTGTCAGTTCATCCCAAACCTAGGCCCCAAGAGGCCTTGTGCTCATTCCCTTGATGGAAGATGAGAGACTACCTGGAGAAAAACAAGAGACCCTGCCCATAGTCAGTGATCTTCCAGAGCAGAGCTGCCCAGATGACCTTCTACTGACTAAAGGTGCAAAGAGCCCAGCTGAGATCAAAAGAACTGCCCAGCGGCTTGCATAATCACGAGCAGTCACTTTAAGTTATTAGGTTTTGGTGTGGTTGATTATATAGCCAGAGCAAACTGATACAGAGTTCCTGACCTCAAGAAAGCTTAGAATCCTGGGGACAAAGAAGCCAAACTCAGGTTTTCATAAAAAGAAAATCTTACCATTACCTCTCAGAAGACATAGCGCTTTCCATAGCATTTCCTTAAAATGTTCAATGGACAGGCTGTTAGGTGTGATCAAATTAAGGAGGCATACACAAGCTAAGTAAAGATTTATTTCTTTATTACAAGGAGAGAAAGCAGAAAAATGCCATTAAAGAAGCCAGCACTAGAGCATGTCATGTTATTAAACATCCTACATGTGCTTAATCAGAGTCTGCAAGGAGGTGCTCATGGGTGTAACTTCCGAAATGTCTCTTGATCCCGGAAGTTTCTTGAATTGACTGCTGCTCTCTCTGGAGACTTTCTTCACGAGCTTGCATTACAAATTTTAAGTGCTGTGTAGCAAACTCTTTTTTGAAAGAAGACAGGACATTTTAAATTAATATAGTTTGTGAAGTCGCATATTGTGATCCTCGTGATAGTTCAATGTAAACATCAAGTCTACTGCAAATATGGCCTGATTTCCTAATAACATCCTGGAGACTGCAGCTCCTCTTTAATTCATGCAATTGGGTCAAGCAGACTTCCAGGGAGTAATAGCCAAAGCCTCTTGTAATACCACAGCCCCATTGTGATAGGCAAAGTTCAGATAATAAGAAAGAGGATGATTGAGGTTGAGAGGATTTTCATTTTACAGGGATTTTCATTTTTAATAGTGTTCGTTGTTAAAGTATTTGGCCAATATACCAATTTTGTGGCTCAAATGTAAATGTAAACTCGTTATATAGTGTGCTTAAATATTATTATTACTACACCTGCTACACACACACCCCTACACACCCTGCTTTTTAACATGATGAAGTCTTACACGATGCTGTTTACATAGTATCTCATTTATCCTTATAATAAACTGTTGAAGATGTGTAGTATTATTCTTATTTTGTATATGAGGAAATTGAGCTTTAGAACAATTTAGGAACCCACTCAGAATTATACAGCTAATTAAAGTTTGAATCTATATAAGAAGTCAGGAATTCTGGGTCCAAGTTCTGTTTTGTCCCGGCTACACTGCAGACTTCTCCATAAAATGGAGAGAGAATGTTTCTCCTACCATCCTTGTGAGGCATGTTTTGGTGAAGAGGATTGATCAAAACCACTGCACTATATATATTAGTCATTTGAAAGGCTACTAGATTCTACCCAGAACCAGGGGACTTTACTTACATTAATTTTTTATTTTTAACAGACAGTTAATTGTACGTACTTATGGGGTATAGAGTGATATTTTGATACAGGTATATAATGTAAAATAATTAAATCAAGATGATTACCATATACATCACCTCAAATACCTGTAATTTCTTTGTATTAGGAACATTCAAAATCCTCTCTTCTAGCTATGTGGAAGTGTACGATAAATCATTGTCTAGTGTAATCACCCAACAGTGCTGTAGAACAAAGAACTTATTCCTCCCATCTGGCTGTAATTTTGTAGCCATTGACCCTGCAGTCCCCGAGCCCTGGGCTGCAGACTGGTAACAGCCCATGGCCTGTTAGGATCTGAGCCGCTTGGCAAGGGGTGAGCAGCTGGCAAGTGAGGCCAGGGTCGTTGGTATTGCCAGCCACACCCGTGTGCTCCCACACTGCCTGAGCTCCTCGTCCTCTCAGATCAGCGGTGGCCGTAGGGTCTCACAGGAGCACGAACGCTACTATGCACTGCGCATGCGAGGGATCTGGGTGCACGCTCCTCCTGAGAATTGAATGCCTGAGGATGGTCTAAGGTGCGGCTCAGGCAGTGATGCTAGTGCTGGGGAGAGGCTGCAAGTACACATTATCATTAGCAGAGAGGTTTGACTGCACAGAGAGCATAATAAATCAGTTGGGCAGGCTCATATCACAACCACTCTCCACACTCCATCCATGGAAAAATCGTCTTTCCTGAAACTGGTCCCTGATGACAAAAAGGTTGGGGACCACTCCATTAACCTCCTATCTTCTCAGCCTCTAGTCACCACAATTCTACTCTATTTTATGGACTCAACTTTTTAAGTGCAATTTTTCTTTCTTTCTTTCTTTGAACTCAACTTTTTTAGCTCACACTTGTGAGTAAGAATGTGTGTTATTTATCTTTCTTCACCTGACTTATTTTGGTTAACATAATGTCCTCCAGGCTAATCCAGGTCACTGTGAATGACAGGGCTTCTTTCTTTTTTAATGGCTGTATAGTGTTTCATTATGTATAGATGTACCACATTTTCTTTCTCCATTCCCTATGTACAACAGCCAAGATAAGAAATCAACCTAAAGGTTCAACAGATGAGTGGATACTTAAATTATTTGGGATCCTTCCTCTGACTTCAGTAAGGGAGGTATTTTAATTTCCATTTTCACAATTGAGAAATCAGACCCTGAAAGGCACAGCCAGTAAGATCAAAAACTAGGTTTTGCTCCCAGGTTTTGTCAGAATCCAGAACTCATGCTCTTTCCAACGTTTTATATCTCTTCCCTTGATCCTCTTATGTGCCAGCCTTTTCTAAAAATTTAAAACTAAATGGTTATCTTTGCAAATTAGTTTTATTAAATATATATACCTATATATACTTTCACCTCATTTTTGAGCATAAATATTTTTAAATTAATTAATCTGCATGTTCATGTTTTATGTTTCTGATAAATTAAAATTTTAAAATCAATAACACAGAGCAAGGATTGTGAAACTCTTATGTAAAGGGCCAGATAGTAAATATTTCAGGCTTTGTGGGTTTATATGGTCTCTGTTCACAATTTCTCAGCTCTGCTGTTGTAGAGCAAAAGCTTCCACATGCAAGTAAATAAGACTTTCTGTGTTCCAATAAAATCTTATTGATATCAAAGTAGGAATTGTATATGAAATTTTCATGAATAATGCAATATTCTTTTTTAATGTTTTTAAATATTTAAAAATGTAAAAAAATTATTCTTAGCTCATGAGTTCTACTAAAAAAGGAAGTGGGCCTAGTTTGGCCTCTGGGTCTTAGGTTCCTACCTTTGAGATAGATCAATATTCAAAAGGATGTAAGGTGACTTTGTTTGTCTTAATTTTTATTAGAATTCCAAATTATTTTGGATATGTCTTGAAATTCCTAACTCACCAATTAAATATATTCTTAATTAAAGATATATGATTTTTCTTGTACATAAACATCGCATTTGCTCTTCAGTTATAAAAGTAGACAAAGCATTAGGGAAAATATTTAAATGGTTAAAATTCAATTATAGTACCATTATCAATCCCACCTACTGCTTAGAAAAGTCAATGGCTTTAGAACATGTAGATAATATCCTTCTCACAGAGTCCTTTTACCTTCTCTTTAACACCTTGAATATGAAATGTGTCAGTGAAAGTGAGTGGAATAAAAAATGAAATAGCTACTAGAATAAAAAATGTCCACAACGGAATCATGTGGCGTTGATGAGGTAAATGAAGTCTCCTGTAAGCTTTGCTTTTCATTGCTAGGAAGAATGTGCCCCTTGAAGAGTGGTCCTTTTCTGCAGACATTTTTGTGTATACACTGGTGTACCTTTAGCTTTAAAGAGCTATTTTAACTTGTGGTGAGGTGACAAAAGTCATAGCCGAGACAAACTGAAGTTCAGTCTGGCTGTGTATGATGAACCGGAGGTATAGCAGGGCTCGGCATACTCGGCACGTGCTGATTCGCTTGGAAGGTGAGTGGCTAGGAAAAGTGTTGTGCCTGGGGACGTGGAAGAGAGAGTCAACTGCTGTCTCTCTCCAGCCCAGGAGATCCTCAAGTCTAGTCTGAGCTCTAGCAAAAGAACTTTCTCGTCTATATTTGTGCAGAACATGATGTGATTCAGCCCACTTGAGATTTCAGGTGAAAACAGCACTGTTTCCCACATGGAAGGTTTTCCAGCTGGTGGAGCGTGGGCAGGCAGTAGTAGCTGCAGGGCAAATCCCTGCCCTCCAGTAGCTCCGAGGGGCAGACATCCCCACAGGGACAAGAAGAGCAGGAAGATGTGAGTAGACTTCAGAGCGAGTCCACGTGGGGATGTCTGAGTCTCTCAGAAGTGGTCCACGACTATCTCTGTTGAGTATGCAAAGGGTGAAAAGCCTTGGGTATAAATTCCTGCTGTAACTTCATTGAATCTCATAATCCCTTAGGTTGGAATTGGAGGTTATAGCATGAAAAAGCAGACAAGAAAGCAAATGACAGGAGCCTAGCTTTGAGGAAAAGAAAACTTAAAAAGGCAATAATGGGCCAGGCGTGATGGCTCATACCTATAATTGGAGCACTCTGGGAGGCGAAGGTGGGAGGGTCACTTGAGTTCAGGAGTTTGAGACCAGCCTGTGTAAGAGTAAGACCCCCATCTCTACTAAAAATAGAAAAATTAGCTGGGTGTTGGGGCAGGTATCTGTAGTCTCAGCTACTTGGGAGGCTGAGGCAAGAGCTTGAACCCAAGATTTTCAGGTTGCTGTGAGCTATGAAGACACTAAGACACTCTATCCAGGGGGACAGAGTGAGACTCTGTCTGAAACAACGACAACAAACATTTCATGTTTTCCTAAAGAATCTGCATTTAAGAAGACTGACAATGGTTATGTTTGAGCTTTTTAAAACTCAGTTTCATTATTTCAAAAATGTGGACAATCATACTATTTAAATTATGGAGATTTCAGGAGATTTAAATTATATCATACCAATGAAGAGCTGAGCATAGTTCTTGGATATATAGGTTTTTGATCAAAGCTATTTTTCTATTATTACTATCACTCCCATTAGTATTTTGTGATATTAGTGTTAGTGATATTTTTGCTTATATCGTCCAAACTGACTCTAGAAGATAGATATTAATAGCTAGAACTCCTGTCAAAATTCGATTCCAAGCAAAGTTACTTGAAAATCAGAAAATTGTGTGGCCCAGGTGGATATCAGAACTTTTTACATTAAAGGCAATTATATGGAATGAGACATTCCCGACTTCATATTCCATCTGTGCATGGACACATTATTTTCAGATTATAACAAATTTTACCAGTATGAACGCCCTGAATTCATGATCTCTCCACCTTCCAAGTGCCTAATTATTGTCTTCAATTATTATAGTAAGTCATAAGCAGAAAAGAGAATTTAAGAGAAGCACAAATTTCCAGAGAGAGAAGTTAAACCAAAGAATCTTAAATAAGGCGGGATGTTCATAAAAAGGCAAGGACAAATTCCTATGAAGCTAGTCAGGCCTATGGTTAGCACGGTCCTGTCACTTTTTCTTGGCCACCATGAATGAATCTGTTGCCTTTGGGCAAAGGCCCAGGAACTAACCTGCATAAATCGATGGTTTAGAATTTAAATTTCTTCTCTGTCCAATATTTTCTCTTCACTTCCAATTATATTGTGACTCTCAAATTTATACTATTACAAGCATTTATTTTTAATTGTTTTAAAAACATTTTATATTCATTGTAAAAACTTGGAAAAGGTGCAATAGCTCAAAAATTATGCACAATCCCATCCCTCAATATAGAAACAGAAATTGTTGCCATTCTGAAATCTATGGTCCATATGAAAATACCAAGATTACATATAAATATACTTTCTTTGCAAAACGATATCACATATACATACTTTTATCTCTGCCTGCTGCTTATTTATTTATTTTTTGTATGATGTTTAGCGAATCACAGCATTTAATATTCCTTGAGAGGATGATCTTTCATGGCTATGTTAAAGGGGCACACAATTTATATAACCAATTGCCTATTATTGAACATTTAGTTGGGTCCAAATTTTTCACTACAATGACTACTGCTTGGATGGAGACTGTTGTAGACAAGCATTTGTAACCACCCTTGATTATTTTCTTATATTTCTGAAAGTGAAATTTTTGGAAGAAAAGCTATGTAGGCTTGGCACCCGAAGCTCAGTAGTTATGGTGCTGGCCACATGCACCAAGGGTGGAGGGTTTGAACCTGACCCGGGCCAGCTAAGCAACAATGACAACTGCACCAAAAAAATAGTTGCATGTTGTGGCGGGCGCTTGTAGTCCCAGCTACTTGGGAGGCTGAGGCAAGAGAATGACTTAAGACTAAGAGTTTGAGGTTGCTGTGACCTGTGACGCCACAGCACTCTACTGAGGGTGACATAGTGAGACTCTGTCTCAAAAACAAACAAACCAACCAACAAACAAAAACTATGTATACATTTCAGGTCTTATTCCAAAAATGTTTCTCTAGAATCACATGAGGACATTCACTTTCTGATACTTTTATTAATGCTAGCAACTGTGTATAAATTATATCTACTTACCAATTCTTTAGGCATCAAATGGTATTTTCTTGCTTGTATATTTTTACTTTGATTACCAGTGAGATATACTTTTTTTTTTTTTTTTTACATGTTTAACAGTCTTTGTGTATTGCTAGTCTGGTTCCTTTGATTATTTTCTGATTGCTATATTAATTTAATTATTGGTTTTTCTGAGCTTTCATATGTGAAACTAATTAGCTGCCACTTGCCATATATCTTATAATAAAATGCCTGTATTTTATGTCCCTCCAATTCTCATCTCATTTTGCTTTTTCTTATGGTAATTTTTCTGCTGTAAAGAAGTTTTAAAATATAGATAGTAAGAGTATCATGCCCCCTTTCTGAGTTCCTTCTCTACTTTTAGTATTAAAAAAGCTTTTAGTTATTTGACAGAAGATAAACATCACTTACATTCTATCTGCTGTTTTATTAGATATGTTTTTTCACTGGTTAGCTCCTAAGTCCATAGAATTATTTCATGACAACGGATTGCCTCTTACCTTTACATTAGCAAATTGCGTTTGAGTCCACTCCATCTTTAGTAACTTTCCTGTTTTTTTTTTTTTTTTTTTTTTTTTATAGAGACAGAGTTTCACTTTATCGCCCACTTGCCACAGAAGAGTGCCATAGCATCACACAGCTCACAGCAACCTCCAACTCCTGGGCTTAGGCGATTCTCTTGCCTCAGCGTCCCGAGTAGCTGGGACTACAGGTGCCGCCACAACGCCCGGCTATTTTTGTTGTTGTTGTTGCAGTTTGGCCGGGGCCGGGTTTGAACCCACCACCCTCGGTATGTGGGGCCAGCACCCTGCCCATTGAACCACAGGTACTGCCCTTTAGTAACTTTCTTATCTGCCTTATGTGCTCTCTCTCAGTGCTGCAGGGATTTCTTTTACTACACTATTTTCAAATTCCTAAATTGGTGCTATTTCCTCATACTTATCAAATTGGCTTCTTTAAATTCCCCTAAAGTTGCAGTCTTAAAAATGTAATCTCAAATCTTTCTCCTGCATTTTTTCCTGCTTAGCACAGTGTCTTGTGGGATGGCTTTATTGACGCTCTGTGTCTGTCGTGTGGAGTTATAAACTTTTGATTCTGGTCTTCTTCAGGGGCATCTGTTCTCTGGGGCAACCAACCTATCCATCACCTTGGCAGGCATATGGATAGGTCTCAAAATATCCAATATTCTCACCTCATTTTCAAGGGTTATATTTGTTTAAGTCTTTTATTACCTTTAAGCAGTTAACACTGCCTGAATAGTATCCTAAATCTTTTATTCTTGTATAATTATAGTCCAGGGTCACACAGCAAATTCCAAAGTCTCATTTACATGAAGATCCAAATCCTTTTAGAGAACATAGGAGAGTAATTTTAGAGGATGTTTAGGTCCAGATACTTGTCACAGTCTGAATTCTAAAAGTGCCCTTCCTCCCATACTATCTTCTGCTTTGAGCCCTATGACTTTGAATTTGATGATATCACAGCCATGAAATGCTGTTGCCTGTTTAAAAGGGCTTTGAAGATGTAATTAATGTTACTAATCAGTTGACCTTAAATAGAGAGCTTATCCTGAAGCATCACTTGAGCCTAGTCTCATCACACAAACTCTTTTAACACAAAGTTGTCTTTGGATAGGAGCAGAAGGTGAAGTCATATTTAAAGTCCAAAGATGATCTGATGCACCATCTCTGACTTCAAAGACAGAGGGGACTAGGTGCTAAGAAACACAAGTGGCCTTGAGGAATAGAAAGCAGCTCCCATCAGACAGCTGGCATGGAGACGGAGACCACAACTCTATAACCATAAGGAACTGAAGTTCACCAATAATCTAAATGAACCTGGAAAGAGGAGTCTTCCTCAGCCTGTCTAACACCTTGATTTTGGCCTGTGATACCCCAAACCGGCAGTTCTTAAGGTGAGTTGTGACCCACAGGAACTGTATAATGGGCCATGGCATTAGGAAGGTTGAGAACCACTGCCCTAGACAGAGAACCAAACCAAACAGTGCTGTGCATGTGACCTGCAGAAATGATGAGATAACAAAATGGTGGTGTTTTAGGCCACTGTGTTTTCTTAAACCTGTAGCTTGTTTATGACACTGAGAAATAGCCCCTTCTCTGTAGTTAGTACCCAATAAGACCTGGCTTGTGAAACAGTGTGGCAGCCACTCTGATCTGTGACTGCATGGGGCAAAGTTGAACTGCCACCCAGATGCTGCTCTCTGAAATCCACACAGCCTTCCATGAGCACCACGAATCTCGGCTGCTGCCAGTCAGGGACTGGGTGTGGCCGGGAGACTCAGGTGCATCTTGGGAGACACTTTCCCTTGGATCAGCGGTTCTCATCCTGTGGGTCACGACCCACAGGAACTGTATTAAAGGGTTGCGGCGTTAGTGAGGTTGAGAACCACTGCCTTGGATGAAGGGCATTTCTTTGAGCACAACTGAATGGCTTTGCTGACTCCTCAGAACTGCCCTGCAGTGTAAGACTCTTCCAACTCTCCTCCCACTCCTTTCTCAGAGTCAGCCCTGCTTTGCTATCTGATGCTGAGAGTTCTCCCAACCTCTCCCCATTTTCTGATCCCTTCTCACTTTCTCTTGCAGGCCTTTTCCTTAGTAACATTCTTCACATGTATTCTTGCCTTGATGTCGCCAGTTTTTGGGTGGACCCAGACTAAATAACATGCAAAATACAAGTGAAGCAGGTCCTTGAAAATGAGGCTTTAGCTCACTTTGATTCATTGAGGTCCATGGGGTTACACAGATACAGGGAAGATTTTAGGTCTGAGTAGAGGGGCCTTTGCCATGAGCCTCAAACTTTATAGGGTCCTGAAGAACATAAACCCTGACACTATGGTAGGTGAACTTGTACTCTCACCCCACACCTAATGAATATTATAAGCAGGCCAGCTCATGGATAAGATGGCCCTATCATATTTGCCCATCCCCAATTGTGTGTTTTCATTGTAGGTTAAAAGGAAGGTCAAAAACAATTCTTTGGATAGGTATGTGTAGTTTGGACCCAGGAACTTTTTATTTGCAGGTTTTCACCAAAATGGCTGTAGCCTGAGGTTTAATCTTTGATCTTGAGGTGTCCCGGAAGGTCTGGGAAACCAGATAACTTAATGAAGATAGTGTTTGTCAGACTTCTTTAACTGGGCAGGGAATAGTTGCATCATCTGCCCAGGGGTAAAGCCTTGTAGAGGGCATCCTTGCATAGTTTCTGACACTGAAGAGTTTCAGTGGCTGTGATGCTCAGTCTGCTTTCACTTTGATAAAGAGGCTAGAGTCAGGGAGACATGCTGGCGTTTCTCATCAAGGACATGCCACAGCATCACGAATTTTTGCACTAAATGAAGACCACTTTACAGTTGTGAGACCTGAGGTTCAGAGAACGTAATTGACACGGAGTAGGTCACACAGCTGACTGGTGATGTGGCAGAGGCTGAAGGCTGTAGCCTATCAGTTAATGATTCACTGAGAGCTCTCACATGCTCTCCACTTGAAGGCATATTCAGTGAGAGGCAACTGGAACAAATGAGCCTTAGGTCAGAGGCGATAGAGAAGGGAGTGTTATTTAGAGTTTGGTGTCACTTTCTGCATGATTACTTCAGCTCTGCCACTGGGGTCACCATAAAACCATCCTCTGATTTACTCTGGGCTCCCGGCCCGCCTCATAAAGGCATCTTTGTAATTTTCACCAGAGATCATCCTCTGGGATGACAAATAACATTGATCATTAAAAATGACACTCGTAATTTTGCAGCCAGAGAAGCTGATCTTTTAAAGCTGTCAGCGAAACAGAAGAGATTTTAGGAGACGCTGATGCAATCTCTTTAAAATCTTTGGAAATTCTAAAGCATGAAGGTGAACTGTCCATTTTGGAAATGCAGGATTAATCGTGTGCTCAGGTGTGGCCCATGCATGCCCACTGTGTTGGTGGAGGTGAGGGATTAGGCAACCAGTCTCCTTGTGGCTCAGTGCTGAATGACCTAAAAGTCAAAGGAGTTAATGGGCTTCATCCAGAGCTGGAGAAATGGAGGGCAGGCAGAGAGATGCGGAAACACAGTGTGTGTTGTGGGAAGCCAAGCCAACAAAGGGAGTTGAGGGACAGGAAGCACCAGCTCCACTCTGGGGCTTGTGGCCATGGAACCGATGACACTAACTCTGTGTTGCAAACCTTCGATTTTACACAACCTGAAGTCCCCCTGATAAACAATACTGTCTCCCTTTGCTCTCCATTTAATTTTCCAGGACTGTAAAATTGCTGAATCATTGACATGTCAGTCTCTATTAACTGCGTAAAATCAGGGGAGAGAAAAGAAAAGAAATTAGATGTCCATTTTCAAAAAAAAAAAAAAAAAAGGAGAGGGAATAAGAGAAAAGTGAGGCTGGATCTCATGTCTTTTTCTCACCAGAGGCAGGAAGTTAATTAGTCTAAATAAGAAGAAGCTCAGAGTACCAAGACTAATGAACAGACTTGCCCTCTCCAAGTGGAAAGCAGGGATTCTGCAAACAGCTGAAACTGCAAGAGGGCTAGAGCGGAAGGGGTTGGAGGCTGCCTGTCCCAGCAGAGGTGAGGGCGCATATGAAGAAGATGTCTCCACCTGCAGTCCACACATCTGCGTTGACATTCAAGGTGAGCTGGATGGCAGTGTAGTCTATGAACTCAGCGCACGTGTCCACACAGTTTGGATTTGACATGCCAATTTCAAATATCCTTTCTACTCTTTGCATTGGTTTTATTTTAGAGAAAACTCTCATTGTAGCAATTACTGCACATGGGCCTGATAAACTGATGACCTATATTGCTAGCTGCACTTGGTTCCTTGAAAGCTTCCACTGCTTTGTAACCTGGTTTGATGTTTTCTTTCTCTGATTTTGGACTTCAGTGAGTTGCGCGGCTTGCTCCCAGTCCCCTGCAGTCCCCGGGATTCCCAGTCTGGGAAGCAGGGAGGTGTGTAGTCAGCATGTCAGACTCTGGGGAGAAAACCAGCACAAGAAGGTGGAATAATGTTCCTGTGCCACTGCTTGCTGAGTTGGCATTTAGTGTAAATAGCTCCTGCTTCCAAGATACCTCTTCCATAATTACCAAGCACGATTCTATTTTCAGCGCAATAGCTAAGAGGGTGTAATTGGAAACCACAGAGGCAGATTATTTTCTCTGTCTTTAAGGGGCTTTTCCCTATCATCATATAATCTTTTGCGCCCACTCATACCAGGTGCTTCTCATGCTGTATTAGAACAGCACTGGGTCTGAGACTTTTTCTATTTATAGGTTATGTGACTTGAAAGCTGCAAAAATGGTAAAAACATGATTAACTATACAACCTTAAACTCCCCCTCAGTTTGACTACGTTTTAGACAGGTTTTCATAGGCCCCTAACTTCCCTTTTCTTAGATCATTTACTTTAGAAAACTTGCATTTGGGAATTCTTTCTCTGCCTCTTGGAGATGTAAGTCCTCTTTAACTCAGGAATGTCTTCCTCAAGGACCCGGGAGTCATCCTTTTGAAATATAGTCAAAAAGAAAGGTACATTCTCTCTCTTCTAGTCTCAGGATGATAAAAGCTAACTTTATGAACTCTAGTTAGCAAGCAGTGATGATCTAATGATATTAACAACCTCCTTTCATAACTTTCTACAGAACTTTTCCACCAGCTTACTCTGGTGCTTAAAATTTCTCTCCTGCCTTTTGTTTTAGTGGAGTTGAGGTTAATCTCTCTCCCTTATAGCAACAGTTTTAAATAAAATCACTCTTGCTTGTTTAACTTGGAATGTGGCTCACATCTCTGCGAAGTCACTCTCTACTTCAGTAGCTCAAATAGAATCCGTCTTGCCATTTTTAACGAGTTCAATGCAAATTCTTTTTAACACAGTGTACTTGGAATGGAATTTACTTTTCTGTACAATATGTGAAGGCACATCCTAAATTTGATTTCTCAATTTATAAAGCCAACCTTTGTCTAACTTATCCAACTGCTATGAACTAAGGACATTTGTTTTTCAACACAAAATTTATTTGCTAAAAAAATATCTATTGAATTCCTGCTACATACTCACCACTGGGGACATAAGTGTGAGGAAAAATAGACCCAGTTCCTGTTCTCATTGGATTTATTACATGAGGGGAACTTAAACATTAAATGAGGATTCATATAACAGAGTATAAAATTGTGATTGTGAAAAGTGCAGTAGAGGGAAAGTGTATGATTTTATAAGAATGTGTGATAGGGTGAAGATGACTTTATCCTGGAGATCAAGGGTTTCTGGAGGGATTTAACTGAGTTTGGAAAAAAAGTGGGAGGTTATATGTAAGCAGAGGAAATACGAGTAGTGTGTGTATCATCAGTCACCTTTAAGAATGTTGAGAAGCAAATTTGAGAGGGATCGTCAGAGAGGGTGGAGTGCAGATGGCATATTCATGTTGATGATGAGCCGTACTATCGGTTCTAGTCAGTGGTCAAATGCACATTCTCCCTGACACTTTCTCTCTCACTGACATCCATGCTTTCTTGGGGACTCTCTCCAGCCCTGTCCCTCCTCTGTTTAATCAGTCGTTGACCCAAGGCTTTGGAGTCAGCTCTTGTCCTCCACTCATCCACATGACTTAATGTTTCTCACCCCCGGTGATTTGATCTTTTAGGAGATGCACTGGTTACATTCCATTTGACCTTTTTCTCCCATACCCCAGTTCTTCTTTTCTGTGTCCTGATTCCCTTAGTCATGGGCCCCAGGAAGCTAACCTCCCAAGTCATTGTCAGCTCTGTTCCCCTGTTTTGGCTGTTTTAGTTCAGCCCCAGGGAAGCCCCTTCTGAAAGTAAACAGGTAAGAGGAGTAGGAGGTTGGAGTTGAGTGTGAAGGAAATAAAACTATTTAACCCCCAACTGTCTTTCTTTAAAATATTTTCAAGTGGCCCCTGCAAGGCTGTATTTTGTGGGATAAATTTGCATCCTTAGATCTGTAGAGAATCTGCATTTAATGCAGCCAGACTTTCCCTTGTCTGGATCTAAGAAAGATTAACAGAGAGTCTGATAGCCTTAAAGGTCTGAAAAGAGACTTTTAACATCTATTTTCTCTGAGGGTTGCTACCTGTGAGGTTTCATCTACATCACAAGAGCACCTTTGCTTAGCCAAGCCCCCTCTTCCTTTCTCTCACCCTTAACTTGTCTTGCCACTGAAACCTTATTCATCATCTTCACCTGTTTTGCTTTGTTCTGACATCGTTTCTGTAACCCATTAGGAGGTTAGATTTTATTCTGAAAGCTCCAGGGTACACACCTTGAATAAACTGAGAGCACATGTAGTGAGAATAAAATGGAGTCAGGCTAGGGCTGATATGACACAGCTGGGCTGGTCAGTTTGGGTCCTAAGGGACGTTTAGCTCATGTCTCCCATTCATGTTGTTTTGTATACTTGGCTTTAACCTAAAAATATATATCTTAAGTGGTTTAGGCCAATTGATTTAAAAGATTAACTTTTAAATTAGAAATATATTTTAAATCGTAAGTTATATCAATTACTGTTTTTTATGGGTCATGGGTCATGGTGATTACTGTTGTTTAAGATAAGTTGTTAATCACTGTTATTTAAGATAAGAGTTAGTATGGTTCTTGCTTTTAACTTTTATGTATAAAACTGTGATTTTGGAAATAGAAGAACAGAACTGTCTTGGAGAGGCTACTCTCACTGTTCTCCAGAAACACTGGCCTTCGACAAATAAAGTTTGGTAAACCTATCCCTGTCTTTACATATTGGCTAACAGTGACAGGTGCCTTGACCCTCTTTGTCCAGTAACAAAATCTGTATACCTTTCCTCCTGTTAACCTATCTTCCTATGTCAGTGATTTTTGGTGAAGCTTCAGGTGTTTAAGGGCATTGGCCCCACCAGGTGTTAGCTTAGGGCTAAGTTTCTAGAATTGGTTGGGTTCCTTCATCATTACAGCTCCTAGCAGGGAGGTTCCAGTTCCAGTGAGCTTTGGTAGCACTATTTCTGCCTCTTGATTTTTCAGGCCTGGGAGATAATGGCTTCCTGCTGTTGGTAGTCTCTGGGACTTCAGTATCCTTTGTGTTTTATAGTACCTATGTCTATGAATAATCCTTTTATTAAAGTTTCTTGTACCGTCTGAATTGGATTTGTTTCCTTCTAGGAGCCTGACTGATACAGATGGTCTCAGTAAAGTGATCTATGTTTAGGATGGTAAATGTAGTTCTTTTTTTACTCTACCTTCAAAGTTGACAATTTGCCCTGATCATTCACATGCTAAACCCTGGCTTTTGGGCATCCCAATCTAGATTTTAGCACCAAGCCTTCCTGAGCCCAGGAAGGGAGAGTGGTAGTTCAGTGACGCTGTCTAATGTGAGTTAGCTCCAAAACCTGATCTAGAAGAGCCTGCTCTTACTAGCCACATGCTCCCGTGGAAGTACCTGGATCTGTTTGCTTCGAGCCCGGGAATCTCTGGCTATCCTGAGCATAATTGTAGGGCTTCCCTTATGTAGGAATATCTTACTCCCTAGAAATCTTACTAGTTTGATAGTGGAATAATCCAGTTAGATTACAAACTTCAGGATTACCTTTCAGGGCAGTACCTCAGTTTTAGGTTTATTTATTAACGTTAACTTTAAATACCCACTTACCCACTTGCCTGCAGGGGGATAGAAGAGTTTATTAGTGTTGAGTTTTATTCCCCCCAATTCTGTCTCTAGGTATTTGCCTAGAAAGACTGCTAGATGAATTCAAATAAAAGTATTAAGAACTATTGTTCTCAACACATTTGTATGCAACAGATGGAAAAAAATGCCTTAATCCCCCAAACAATTTCTAGTGTGTAAAATTTTCAGCATTGTGGCAGGCTAGTAGCAGTAGTAACAGAATGAATGGACTAAGAGCCTATGGAAGAAGGACTTCTTGGTGAGGCAGATGAAATTCTACCTGTTTCCTTTTTGGAAAAATACTTTCTGTTACTAAGTCAGAGGGCGACTAGGATGTTTTTATCTTTTCCTAGATTCCTTGTTCATAATTGAGGAAGGAATTATGAATTTCATAATTCCTCTGAATTATGAGGAATTCTTATAATTCCTTGAGAATTCTGGAAGAATAGTGGAGAATAGTATAGCATCAATTGATACTATACTATTCTCCACTACCTCATAATTCTTGCTGAAAAAGAAAATAAAAAGTACCAGAAAACCTATATAGACGACTGACTCCAACTTACTCTCTGTAAGTTGTGATGCTGCTGATAAAATTTGTAATTTAATATTTGATAGTATACCCATACATGCAACCTGTTATATATAAATATATTTTTATCCATTAACCTGCCACCCATCCCAAGGATGAGACCATTGCCAATGCTTTATAACTTTCCATTTGCTTCTCTATCCCCCTATGTCTAATTTCCCATTAAAAGTATTAAAAATACTCTCCTTCATCAACTGTAGCTTTGCCCCTGTGTCCAGGAGGTCCCAATCTCTTCCCTAGTTCCTTCTGTGACCCGTCCCACTCTGTGGTCCGTCTCTTCTTAATGAAAATAGAGGTGACCATCTTTACAAAATTGAAATAAGTGTATCTAGTTTCCTTTTATCTGATAATCTAATTACGTTAATCCATCTCTAATGTAGCATAGGAAAAGGAAATCTCTTTGTCTTGTTGGGCAAGGTTTTTGTCATTCAGTGCTGTGTGATTTATTTAGGAGTAGCCTTGCTGCTTCTGGGACATATTGTATGTGACTCAACTGCCGCTATAGTATTCTCTACTGATGTTTACCCGTCATGGGAGCAAATGTCAAAGAAAAAGTAACATTAAAACATATGCTGAGTTATATATCATGTACAATAACTGTTATCTAAGATATTTTCACATCATTAACAGCAAATCAAGTTTGTAAGTCAAAGTGATGGTGACATAAGGAAAAACTAGTTTAGTTATTTTATATAATAAGATTTGTCTAGATTCAAGGATCCAGGAAAGAGAAAAAAATGAAGAAGGTATCTGAATTGTTTATTTTATTTATTTATTTTTATTTTTATTTTTTTTCTAGCAGTTTTTGGCTGGGACTGGGTTTGAATCTGCCACCTCCAGCATATGGGGCCGGCACCCTACTCACTGAGCCAAAGGCGCTGCCTGGTATCTGAATTGTTAATCCAAACAAAATTTAAAATCCGATACAGCTTCTTCTCCATTCTGTCTTCTATAATTTAGATGCAAAAAAATTATTTTTTCTTATAATTTCAAAGCAAAACCCATAAAACTAAACTAAAACAAAACAAAGAACAGGAAAAGAACACACTGTTAAGGTTAAGCCACAGGTGAATTAGTGATAGTATTATAAATAGAATCCTTAATGTCAGTTTGCTCTTCATCAATGTTTTTGAAGAAGATGAAGCATAAAGAAAGTTTAGGAGAAAAACAAGTTTATCTACAGAGAGGTTCTTTTAAAAACTATATGTATTTTAGGTGAGTTTCTAGAGTTTGTGGCCGGGTAGAATAATTTTTTAACTCCTATTTTTCATAGTTTGCCATCTAAAGTGGTGGGTGCATCTATATATTTATTAACAGAGGGGCATACTGAAAAAGGCTGTGTGTTCTAGTTCAACTTTCCGAATTGATTCTGTGAGTGAGCACAATGCATTCTCCTTTCCTGTCATGCCCATAATGCTCTTATCCACAGAGACACTCACCGCTCCATTTTCCTGCCTTGAAAATGAGGACAGTAGTAGCCTGTCTCCTGAGGACTACATCAGGGTTAAATAAATAATTGAGTGGTTGGAGAAATAGAGCTATGGAAGTATAAAAGTGTGAAATTAGACTGTAAAGCAATACAGACTGTAAAGGCAATTGGCAGATTTAAGTGCTGAATGAAATACTGTAACACAAACTGGAAACCATTAGTTTATGAAAATGCTCTTGTAACTCCAGGAGAACCCAAGGGTCTTCGGGTTGTGATATGAGAGTTCTTTTCCCAGTGAGATAATATATATTTTGAGAAGCTCCACTAATATTTATTAGAAGAAATTGTTCTGTTCTTGAGATGAAATTTCAGAGGGTGAAGATGAAGTTCCTTTTATGGCTGCAGATTTTCCAGAAAAAACAGCAGCAGGTACAACTGGTTGGCATATGGCAAAGAGAAAAAGAAAAAGCTAATGTAATCACAGGTGTTCCTGAGCTTATGGAAGGTGATAGACCTAAGAGGCCAGAACTGAGAGAGAGGGAGAGAGAGAAAGAGAAAGAAAGAAGCCCTCAAGAGTTCACCAACCGAGAGGAGTTTGCATACACATAGGTGAAGTGAAAAGTCTGTGCCCTGGGATGTAACTCCCTGAAGATGATGCTTCCATACCATGGAAACCCATCAGAAGTTGACATGGAATTCCTCCATAGGCTCTGGAAAGAAGTAGTATGTTGCTCAAGCAGCTTTGCCTAATGCTCCATCATTTTGAGAACCCCTATCTCGACTGTGGCCCAGTGCACAGATGTGGAACTCGGATGCCTGGGGTTATCACAGCCAACCAGCACCCGTCGTGCTGTGCCGTGACCCTTCTCTGCTGTTTACCAAAGGGCGAAAATGCAGGATGACCCATTTTATCCTTGCCAAACATCTGGTCTCCCTGGGATGAAAGGGAAAGAATAAAAATTTCAGTTACTTTAAGGAAGGGAAATGTCTCGAGGTTTTCTGAACTCAATTAAGTTCACTTACCAAGGTGCTTTGATTTTTGTCAGTTTTGAAAATCGTGATAAAGTTTTGCTGCATCCTTTATGCTTGATCTTAATCAATACAATTTTATATATTCTTTTGCTCTTAGGCATCAGAAAATAAGACAGGAAATCATTGAAAATTTTTCCGTGGCTACTTTCTGGTGAGAAATCTGTTATTTCACCTCTGTGGGGAGGAAGAATGGATATTACAGGGAAGGCAGAATAATTCTAGAACTGCTTCTCAACCATAAGTAAACCATCAAGATAGTGTGTTTTCCATAAATAATTTTTTTTCGAAAAATAACATTCCCTTCACTTTGATGAAGTGATTTAATAACAAATAATGTGAATAGCAATATTTGTTAGCAACCATGCTGCTGGTATTGGGAGACTACAGTGCTAGCCAGAGGGGCCTAGCTCTATAATTTGAGATTAGATAAAGCCTTCATTTGTAAATCAAAACTCTTAACAGAGCCATCTTCCCTTGGGAAACTCTTGGAAGTGAAGAGACCAAACTCCAGAATGGTGCTGTGTCCTTGACCCCATATAGCCTGCTGACAGAGGGAGCCCTCAAGGATTCCTCCAAGCTGTTATCAATGGAAATATTCTACAAAGTAATTCTTACATCATGAGGGCACACAGAATTAACGAGGATAAATGCTCGTTTCCCCTTTTCTTCTGTAAGGTGACATGAGAACTTTGTTTTCTTTGTATTTTCCATTTTTTCAAAAAGGCAAAGTGATAAAGCATGTCTCAAGAGTCCAAGTGGCAGTAATGTTCGTTAACTTCTCAAATCAAAGAACCAGCTGCTGATTCCTGACTTTGTGTCCTACTGGGCAAGTCACCTTAGCCCCGCCCTTTTCTTGCTCCAGTTGTACTATTTCACCCAGGACAGGGCTCAAGGGGGATACCCCGTCTGCTGAGCCTGTTACATCCTCATAGCAATACTCAAACCAAGTCACTACATTTTTAATGACCCCATTTTCCATTCCTGAAGCTACTAAGCACAACCTTCTAGTTGTTGCTGTTCAGAGAAGTGCCAGTAAATCCTCTTCAAAGGGTTTGATCCTTTTCCTTCAAGTACAGTCTGTAAAAACACAATCTCTTTATTGGTCTAAAGCAAACATTAAATTCTTTGCTGTGAGAGAAGTTGAATAATAGAAAACACATATTTGGGGTTTATTGCAATTTATGATCATCCCCTTTTATATCCTCTACATGAGCAATTGGTTTTGTTTTTTATATGTCAGAAACTCACAGTGTATTTTTTTTTATGAATATAAACTCTTAGCATTTTCTCACAGGAGCTATGTAATAATGATATTATTATAATAACAGCAACAATAGCTAAACTTTATTGGACACCTAATGTTTACGGGCCTCTGCAAAATGCTTTTATCATAAATAATTTTAAGTAGTCCTCTCAGCAATCCTGTGAGGAAGATCGGTTCATTTCAGTTATACATGCAAAGAAATGGAAATGTAAGACATAAGCACAGCACTGTTCAGAGTCCTTATCACCACGAGGCACTTCTGTCTCATGAAAGTCTTCAGCTTCAAGAGCTAGGACGCTGACATTTTTTTTTTTATAGGCTAATCTTGCCTGGAGGCCAAGATTCAGTGATGTTCGGATCGCCCCTCAAGTAGTTTCAGTGGGTTCCACTGTTCCCATTTTACAGAGGGGAAGACAAATCTAGTGCTTACACATTTCTCCCAGGCCCTCGAAAGGATTAATGCTCCATTTACAGTACAGACAAAGTAAAATACTTGGATTCAAATTTACATTTGGAAACTCCAAATAGGGCTGCAAGTATTTTTCCTAAAAGTGAAAGAAACCTGGCAAACACAAAATTAAATTTGTTCAATCCTTGAAATAGCACATTAGTTATGAAGGTGATTCTCCATTAAGGCCCGTATTTGAAATGGGAGTCTTCCCTCTCTGACTCTCCTTACACGCACAAACCCAGAATTCATCTCCGTGGCCATCAGCTTGCAGCCGAAGTGGGTGTGGGTGCAGTACAACTGCCCACAGCTGTCAGCAAGTGGTTAGGCTGGGACAGCTCTGTCATCCTCCCGTCTCTAGTCGCCGAGGACTCCCACCCCGTTTCAGATGCTGTGAGGAAGGGGCTTTGAGAATATCATGGGGGGGAAGTTCAATTTCTCCTTAACCCGTCTGTCCTGTGCTCATTCGCCCTCACCTGTGCGATATGAAAAGTACCGGGAGGAACTTTGCTCAGGGCTGTGGGAAGAAGTAGGGGGAGACAATGAGCAACTGCTCTTTCTCTTCCTCCTCTGTGGAGCTCCGAGCTTGCCGTCCTTGCAGCTTTCAAAAGGATAGCTGTGTCGTGGAGTGGGGAAGGTCAAGCAGACATACCGGTCATCACACTCTTCCCTCCTCAAATGGTTTTATCACCTGAGAATAAACTCTTTAGTATGAGTTCTTCTTCCAACCAGCCGTGAGTCTTTGGGTAAATCACTGAATAACTTTCACTGCCTCAGTTTCCCCTTAATAATGCAAAGTACATTGGACTTGACTTCAGAGCAGCCAAGTTCTTGTGTCAGCTTTACCCCTAACTAGCCCCCTGGCACTGGAGACACCACTTCATGACTTTGATGCCCTCCTTTCTTATGAGGAATAAGGATCACAGCTTTCCAGAGGGTTTATTTTTTGTAATGTTTAAAAAATATATACATACATATGTGAGTATATGTGCATATATATAAATAAAACATGTAAATTTATATAATAAACATGCTTATACATAACTTTTAAGTTTATACATAACTTATGATATATCCCACATATACAAATATACAGAAAAATCTATATTATACAAACAATGTTATATCCACAAATACAAATATACACAAAAATCTGTATTATACAATGTTATATTGTACATAATTTATAATATGCATAAATATACAATATATTTGTATATAATTTATATGTATTCAATATATTTGTATATGTACATTGTACATAATTTATACCGTGTATGAATATACAATATATTTGTATGATAAACAGTATATGTTTATTGTGTGCATTTGTACGTGTATATGTGTGCTACTCTGTGCTGTACAGCTTCATGTAGATGGAAGAGAGCGCTATCACATTTGTTGTTTGCAGACTTAGGGATATCTTGGTCTGAAAGCATGGTGGGCTCTCTCGTTTGCTCCTCCCAACTGTTTGTTACAACATTGTACTAAATCTGGTAAAGACAGATGGAGCCCCAAATGCCCTGGGTCCCACTAAGGCAATATCCACCAAATTTTATTCCTTCCTCAGATGTTTCTCTTCTCATGGGATTCCTGTAAGGCAGAGGCACTAATAGGGTATAGATGGTTATAAAAATGGCTCTCCCAGACCTCATAAAAGAGCCCATCCCAGGATCCGTATAAACACTTGGTGCCCAAAGCTCAGGTCAGGGTTTTTGTGTTTAACTAGTACCCAGAAATGGGTTTTCAAAACAGAAATGAGAAGCCTTGGAAGTAACTTTCTCGAAAGTAACAACATACTGTTAAACTGAAAAGAAAATAGAAGTGAACTTATGTAGAAACTTCAAAGGATTATTTTCTTCCATCATGACTTGTTAGGTAAGCAGCGTGTTTGATTTCGAAGGAACCTCGTGGGACTTCTCGCCTTCTCCTTTTCTCTCCTTGCCTTTCTGTTTTGCCCTCTGTCCCTCCCTCTCTCAGATACTGATGCACTTGCTTTTGTGGGGAAGGGCTACTGAGTACGGGAGAGAAAGTTACAACTTTGCCAGGGCAAACTGATTCTGTATTTTGGTCTTGGCTAGCACTGTCCACTTGATGAGATTTAACAGTTAAGGAGAAAGCAAAAGCAAAGCTTGCCTTGGCTTTTTACAGCAGGGATCCAAGTTGCAAGAAGGCAGGAATGAGAAATAACTCTTCCTTCCCCACGTTGATGCATGTGTGACAGGTCAGCGTCTTCTATGGGAGGAGGAGCAGCCTTCCTGTTCCTGTTGTCACTGGTCCATTTGCTAAAAGGAATTGTCTCTGGGTTGACAAAACTTTTGGGCCAGCTTCAATCTCGTAGAGACCCACCTGCCAGTCTCATCTCACCTTTTCTTCCCTTATCCAAGAAAGGAACACAAGAGATAACCATCCCCCACCTCAAGCATTTCAAAGAGGCTCTGATTTTAGGGCCCTATCTGGGAGCTGGGATTAGATAAGGTTGCTAAGATATCTTTTGAATCTGAAAAGAAGTATTAAGGGGGTTTCTAAGGAGCTTTCCCACCCCCCCTCCTTCTTGCCCAGGAATCCTCAACATTCCCTATGTCTGGTCTTGGCAGAGCTTCAAGGTCACCATCTTGTCTATGGGGTGTTAGTTTTCCTTTTCATCCTCAGAATATTTCTCTCTTTTAAAGAGGGCTTTTCCTGTATCTTATACATAATAGAACTCAGCAAATATTGTTTATTTGAGAAAACACACTCTGATTTGTTAACTTAAGAACATCAGGGTAGAGGGAGAGGTAGAAGATCTTCATTGCAAGTCTCTCATTTCAAGTGTGAAATTAAGACCTCTACAACAAACTTATCTTTGTGAGAGTTATTTCAGTAAAGAGCAGGAGGGGGGAGGGTTGGGGCAGATCAGAGGCACTCAGATAATGCCACAGGGGAAGCTGTGAGCAGGGAGGTAAATTCTGGGTCGGGGTTCGTTTTTGGAACGAGTCTGATGCTGAAGGATGAGAAATCTACTATAGTGAGGTGCTATTATCTCATTTTCTGTATGGGTCTAAGAAGGGTTCCAAAAAGTGTCTTCCTTAGGGAACTTTTTTTTGTTATAATGAGTGAGAAATGTTTTTGTCAAATGTGTTTCAGAAGCACTCAATACGGATCCCCTCTCATAGATTTGTAATGCATTTTAACAGATGAGGAGTCTTGATCAAAACTAGCTCAACTCAATATTTGTTCAAATGCTGTTCACAGAGAGCCTTTTTTACATTAAAAATATATATATATGCGTGTCTATATATACACACATATGTTACCCCATGCATCACATATTGAGATGGCTTTGCACTATCTTTGTAGGAGAGTCAAACCATCCCTAGTTGAGGCCAGAGCTAAACAATCAGAATCACAGCCTATTACAGAGAAATATGAAGTGGAATTCTGGAATAGGGTTAGACTGAAGGTAGGAAAGGGCTGTCAGATATAGCACCTCACCAGAATCTGCCTGATCAATCATAAATTGCAATGGATGAAGCCAGGGTAGGAACCAGGATCTACAACATTACCTGCCAGGACCAAGAAGACACTTCTGGGACAAGGGCAGAGCTGACTCCAGCACAAAGTGTTGCACGAGGGGTCCCCGAGTGGCCGGCGACTCAGATGCAGAGTGTGCTCTTGAAATGGTATGGGGCAAGAAATGACTACAAGCTCTTGATGGCAAGTAGCAAAGAAACTTTATTTCTCCCCAGCTTAAATAGCCAGGTCTGCACGTAAACACCATTAATCAATAATCACATGAATGCATTGTGAAACTTGATTATTTTTCTCATAACACCTATAAATCTACTGATTAACAAATACACATTCTTCTTTATTTTTCTCTTAACTCTAAAAAATAATAATTTCACAAAACGTGTTTTGACTATTTAATCTTTAACTGATATGTCACAAAGCCACAGCAGGGGAAAGAGTTGATTCTATCTCCAATCTCTCTGGAGGCCCTTGACCCCCTGGAGGCCGAAACTCATTGTCTTGCTAAACCACAGCTTGCAGTTCCTAAGACTTTCTGATGACATGCCTTACATGCCTCAGCTGTCACTGAGGCTGGACTTTTACCTCCAAAGGCTTCAGGCTTAACAGCTGCTGTGTCACTGGAGTTGCACTTTTACCTCCAAGGCATCCAGGCTTAACAACTTATTGTTTGAGTGCAGCCTAGGTCCCAGCGTTACTGTGTAAAGCAAGAAACTTGTCACTGCTCTCTCTCAGGCAGGTGGGCACAGAGACATATAGGCTTTTAGCCTATACACAGTCCTGAGGTGGCAGGTATGTGGCTTTCTCCACTAGCTGCCCTTTTCCATGAGAAAGTGAGGCATGCCTGCTGGCCACACTTGCTTCTGGGTGAGATGCAGAGCAATATGGCACATGTTACAGGAAGCACAGCCTGTTCAGATAGCATGTGGTGATCTCCAACACCTGCTGCACCCCAGCTTATACATAGTAACATTATATTGGTGTGTCAGGAACTGCATTGCCTCCTCTTTAAATAATAATAGCAATATGTTTGTTTGGTATATGATTTAAATATTTCAGAGAGATGCCAGTGAGGTATTGGCAGCCAAACAATCTAACCCCCCATATAAAAGCAAAACCACAAATGCACAAACACATTCGATAACAGCTCATGTCCAAAGAGCTGGGCAGTGGCACCATTCCCATAGGTCAATAGTAGTTGGCCACCGACTTAGCAGCCTCAGGTAGGTGGCATCACTTTTGTTGCCGCTGAAATCTGTCTGTAGCTGAGATAGCTGAGCTACATCTGTACCCCTGCGTACCATGAATTTCCCACATGAAGTGCTCCTGACTAGACTCTCTCATTTACCAGGATCTCCACTGATAAGAAAGAGCACAGAGGAGCAGTTCAGGGAATGGGTTCAACTCAGCCTGAAAAGTTTTGCTTATGTTTTTGGGGTTTGGTAGAAAATATGATTCATTTCAGGAGATCTATCCATGGCCTGCTAGTGAAGTGTTTGTTGCCATTTTCCTAATGCACCTGATATTTTAATGAACTATGTTTGACCTGGGTAAAAAGAATGTGAGTGCTGCTGTTCCACATCTCTTTGGCCTGTGCTCATGATTATGATACACTGACGATTTGTGATGGGCATGGCTTAGAAGGAAAATCCATGGTTGGTATCTTCAGGTATATATAGAAACATTCATGTTAACAGATGGACACAGAGTTGTGATGTTCTTGTTCTGGGAGTAGAATAGCGTCTGGGTGTGGGGTTCGATGCTGACATTAAATGTGTGCCCATAGTATGTCCTAGTCAGTCTATATATGTCATTTTGTTTAGAACTAATTTTATAGCTTGGAAGCAGACTTAATTAATGGGGGTACTTAAAATTAAAGGTAATTGGAAACTAGCACAACTAAAGCATGACTCCAAGCCCATGCTCTGTCTCCTACTCAACCTTGGATTTTATCAAACTGGAAGTTTTTGGGGTCTTTTTTTAGACTCACAATCTCACTCTGTTTCCCAGGCTACAGTACCATGGCAGCAGCCTAGCTCCCAGCAACCTCAAATTCGTGGGCTCAAGTGATCTTCTTGCCTCAGCCTGCCTAGTACCCAGGGCTATAGGCACTGGCCACAGAATCTAATTTCTCTGTTTTTGGTAGAGATGATGTCTCACTATTCAGGCTTTTCTCAAACTCCTAAGTTCAAGCAATCCACCCGCCTTGACCTACCAGAGTGCTAGGATTACAGGTGTGAGTCACCACGCATAGCCTGGAAGTTATTTATTTCTTTTATGTCCAGAGTCTGATGATTTGAGGGCAGCAAGCAGTGACTACGTGCCCTTTTCTCACCATTTGGAAGCTCTGTTGAGTGGATGGAATTGTCAAGAGAACACAAAGAATAGCCCTGGGAAGCTGAGTCTGGCAGTGAGCCACTGGCCTGTTTCTCCCTGAATGGTGGAAGTCTCCTAATACTCCTGCCGCAGATGCTACTTTTGCTGGACTATGTCTTTATGCAAAACACTAATTACCATACAGTCCTTGCTTCTAGCCATGTATGATGAGAGGGTAAGAGACGTCATCAACTATGGCTCATAATCCAGGGAAGACAAGAAGCTTAAGGGGCAAAGGCTCTGCCTGAGCTTTGACTTGACCACACAGCACTGGGGAAGGCTCCCAGCTTCTTCCTTCCTATCCCTTGTCTTAGTCTGTTCAGGCAGCTATAACAAAATGTCATAAACTGGGTAGATTTTAAACAACAAATATTTGTTTCTTACTCTTATGGAGGCTAGGAAGTCCAAGGTCAAAATGCAGCATATTTAGTATCTCATGAAGGACAGTTCTCTGGTTGTCTTTCTAGCTGTGTTCTCACAAGGTAGAAGGGCAAGGCAGCTTTCTGGACCCTCTTTTATAATCACATTAATCGTATTCTTGAGGGCTCTGCCCTCACAACTTAATCACTTCTCAAAAGCCCCCACCTCCTAATACCATCGCCTTGGGAGTTAGGGTTTCAATATATGACTTTTGAGGGGACCATAGAATTCTACTCCTGGCTCCCCAATATTCATGTTCTTACATGCAAAATGCATTCATTCTATTCTAATAGCCCCTAAAGCCTTAAAGTCATCCTAGAATCAACTTTAAAGTCCAAAGTCTTATCTAAGTATCTTCTAAATCAAATATGGGTGAGACTCAAAGTATGAGTCATTCTGAGACAAACTGTTTTCCAGCTATGAACCTATCAAATCTAATAGGTTATGGGCTTCCAAATAAAGGTGAGGGACAGGTATAAGATAGATATTTCTATTCCAAAAGGAGAAAATAGGAAAGAAACAATGTTAAGCTTTAAGATTTAATATTTTTTGCCCTGTTGGGATTCAGACTTACTTGGGGTAAAGAATATTAAGTCTTCGGGCTTAAAAATATTCTCTGACATGATATCTGGCATTCTGGACTTACTGGGTCTGAAGTTGAGTCCCAAAGACTCCAGAAAACTCTGCTCTATGGCTTTGCTGAACCACATGACTGTTCTCATGAGTTTTGTTCACGTCTCTGGGTCTTCTGGGTTGAAATTGCATACTAGCGGCTCTGTCAGCCTGAGACATCAGGGGCAGCCCCACTCAAATGGCTGCACTTTGCACACCAGAGGGCCTTGCAAAGACACTGCTGCCTTTTGAAGGGGCAACTACTGTAACCTGTGTTGCACTTGGGGTAGATGGCAAGCTCTGCACCATAATGTGTGGTGCAGAGACTGGATAGGGTACTAGGCAATGCCAGCCTGGTTATGGTACCAGGCTGCCAGAGCCTTCTCTGACACAAGACGTCCTTCCTTGGCTTGACACTCTGGGCTTATGATCTCAAAAATGTCTTCCAGGCCATTCTTCCATTGTTTCCAAGAGTAGCCCCTGGTGTCTGTTGAGATGTCAAGTCCATGCTAATCTTCTTATCGAGCAGTCACTTGACCACCCCCTTGTGCTCTACTAAACACACTTTCTCATTCTTTACTATGGATAGGCTGAGAATTTTTCAAATTTTTGGTTCTACTTCTCTTTTGATTAAAAGTTTAATTTAAATTTAAATCATTTTTCTGTTTTTGCATATTACTAAAAGCCTTCAAGAGAAGTGAAGCTGCACCTTCAAAACTTTGCTTAGAAAAATTTTAGTGAAATATGCTATTTCATCACTGGCAAGTTCTACTTTCAACCAAATACTAGGACAAAAATTCAGGCAAATTTGTTATCACTTTATAACAAGGCTTATCTTTCCTCCAGTTTCCAATAAAATATGCTTCATTTTCATTGAGACTTTATCAGAATGGCCTTTATTGTCCATATTTCTATGGCCACTCTGTTCATAAGCATTTAGGTATTTTCTAAGGAGATTAGGTTTTCTTTACAGCTTTCCTCTTATTATGAGATCTCACCACATAGCCCATAGCAGTCCCTTCAAGGAAATTTAGGCTTTTCCTAGCATGCGCTTTCAAAACCTCTCAGCCTCTTCTGACTACCCACTTCCAAAGCCACTTCTGTATTTTTAGGCATTTATTATAGCAACACATACACACACTTACTAGTCTTATGTACGAGGTTGAGGTAGGAGGATCACTTGAGCCCAGAAGATTGAGGCTGTAGTGAGCTATGCCCATGCTGTACTCCAGCTGGGGTGAAAGAGTGAGACTCTGTCTCTTAAAAAGTTTATTTCTCACAGTTAAGCAGGCTCGGAAGTCTAAGCTCAAGGTGCTAGCAGATTTGGTATCTCATGAAGGCCAGCTCTCTGGCAGTGTCCTCATGTGGTGGAAGGCTAAGTAGCTCTCTGGGATGTCCCTCATAAAGCCACTTTTTTATTCATGACACAATTATTTCCTACAGGGCTTCACCTCTTAGTACCATCATCTTGGGAATTAGGATTTCAACATATAAAGATTGAGAGATCACAAGCATCTAGTCCAGTTGTTCTCAACTTTCCTAATGCCGTGATCCTTTAATACAGTTCTTCATGTTGTGGTGACCCCCAACCATAAAATTATTTTCGTTGCTACTTCATAACTGTAATTTTGCTACAGTTATGAATCCTAATGTAAATATCTGATATGTAGGATGGTTTTAGGCAACCCCTGTGAAAGGATCGTTTGACCCCCCAAAGGGTTTGGAAACTGCTGAAGTCTATAGCATTCCACTCTCAGGCCTAAGAACTAGGGGCCCTGATGTCCAAGAGCTGAAGATGAATGTTCTTGCTCAAGAAGAGAGAATTTGTCTTTCCTTCATCATTTTGTTCTTTTTGGGCTCTCAATGGATTGAATGAAGCCTGCCTACATTGACGAGGGGAGTCTTCTTCATACTGTGTACAGATTCAAATTCTGATCTCTTTTGAAAACACTCTCACATCCAGAAATAACATTTATCAGCTGTCTGGGCATCCCTCAGGCCTGTCAAATTGACACATAAAATTAACCACCACTTCCTTCTAACAGAGATGAAATAAGTGTAAACTGTTTCAAAGACCTTCTAACAGATGAAATAAGTGTAAACTGTTTCAAAGACTAACCTCTTTGGCCATATAGTCCTGAGGTTTTATTACTGGTGATTTTCTTGGGGAGAGGATTCATGCAAGAGCAAGAGCTGAGGGGGCACTACCAAGGGTTTAATGAATCATAGATCTGGAAAATCATATGAAGAAAGATTTATTTTAATTCAAAGAATTCCAAGTTGATGCTGAGATGCTTTGATATTTGCCTTTAAGCTGATTAGAAACAATGAACTAAAAACAAAATGTATACAGTTAAATTATTATTTTTTTAATTTTCAGCTTATCTAGTGATTTGTCTATGACTTTTCTCTTAAGAGAGAGATTTGTTCTGGGCTTTGACTCTTAGTGTTTTAGACAAAATGTTCACTGGCCATTCTTATTTGCTGAACAGAACACTGAATATGCCTTTCTGCACTCTCATTTCAGGAGAAACTTCTCTATTTAAGATGAATCATTTTTAGTTGTGTTTATAGCTCCCAGAGGCATTTTTCACTCAGGAGAGAAAAAGTCTAGACATGGTCTGTGTGTAGCCACTGGTCTGATTAACTTGCTATGGTATCCCCATGACTCCTCGGGGGCTGGTATGATCATACTATCTGGGTCTGAGGTTCACTAGGGGATTAGAGCACAGTGACCTCCCCAAGTTCAGGCTGATTATAAAGGCATAGAGAAAATGGCAGGAAATATCCCATAGGGAAGTGCATAATTCCAAGAAGGAAGCAGACATAAATGGAGGGAAATCTTTCCAGGAGTGAAATGAGGCTTTTAGGAAAGTCATTTCAATATTTCTATGCTTCTTTCATTCATTCGTTTGAGGGGTCAGTTTTATTTTTTAGTTACTGTATACCATAGGTTCTGGTAAGTGTTAGGGATATGAAGAGGAATTAGCTGAATTCTAACCCCACAAGTTTAGGATAGAAAAACTGTTATTATGCAGTGTGATTCATCTGTTGATGGAGATGTGTACTAAAAGTGGGAGGCAGTTAAGGATGACTTCACAATGAAGATGATGGTTAAGTTGGCCCTCCAACTCTATCTGTGACCTGCTATCATATTATTCTACTGCAATTTTTATTTTTTGGTTTCCAATTTTTTATTCTATCAAAATTTATGAAAAATACATTTAAGATAATAGCTGATAATTAAAATTATTTTGATATCATATGTGGTTTCTAGTGTAAATTTTTTAATTGATATTTTTACTGCAAAGAAAAGATGGAGACTTTACATTCAGGGGTATGACTTGAGAGTCTTGGGATATCTTTTCTCCCTTTTAGTAACTTCATATCTTCAAGTCCAAGTACACTGGGACCTCCATGCTGAGAGGCCAGAGGTGGCCTCAGGGACACTTAGTCCTTGAATAGTTCCAGGTCTTGAAATTAGCCTGTGCCAGGATACCACATACTTTAAGGAGGCTTGTTTTAGCCCAGAACTACAATGTTATAGGGATATCCTAATACTCACAACTTTAAGTGGCTAAAAATCTTCAACAAAGTTTAAAAATAGTTCTTTAAAGAGCCCTGGAAAGCCTGGTAAAAGTGTGAAGAGCAGCCTGGATCAGGTTGCTGAAATTGACCACTCAGGTCAATCCCCAATTTGAAGATCTGTTAAGGAGTCATGAAGCTGATTGTAGGTCATGACGAGATCTGCAGACTTCTCCACGACACTTTGGGCTTTTTCTATTCATCATCATTTGGGTATTTCATTATCTCTTGCCTTCATCGCACCCAGAGATATGAAGTATTTTGGGGAAACTGGATATGCATGCATGTTAAAAATAGGGCTCATTTACTGGCTCATGTCTGAAATTCTTCCAGCTTGAAGGAAGAAGATGAAGTAGAAGAGATTCCAGGAATGAGGGAAAACTCAGAATGAGGACATTAGAGAGGTTGGGGGCACAGGAAAATAGGGTATTAACAATTTAGCTCAGCCGTGGTTTCATGCCATTGACAATTTATCTCTCAGATAATGAGCAAATATTGATTATTAAGCAAAGCACTGTTTTACTGGCCATAAGAGGAAGATCTCTGAAGAAGATATGTATTATGATGCCTTTTGTAGGTGTCAGAGAAGCTCCTCTCATGTTAAGAATGAAAATAAGGTGCTTTAATTTTTATCAGGATGAATCTACAGAACCCTTGGCAGTCACCTGCCTTGTGTTCACCTCAGCACCCCATGATCAAAGTGATTTGATTTCCCTCTGTACTTCTTATTCCATCATCTCTCTGAATAATGGGGGTGATACAAAGTGAATAAACACCACTATATGAAAGAAGATGATAAGCAGCTCTCAGCTGTCAACTTTAAGATGTAGTACTATGTTACGAAGTCCAGGATGCTTAGTTAATCACTTTCAATGTGTACCTGAGCACATGGTAATGGCTGATCCCTGCCAAAGGGGTAACTCATGAGAATGAGTTAAAAATAGCACATGGGCAATTATGCAGCCTTCGCTGGACTGTGCATATTCTTCTCAGATTGCCCTGACAGCATGCTGTCTTGGAACAATTCCAGAGAGCTTCTTTGTACTCTCTGCCATCACAGCACCATAGGTTCTGCTAGCGTGATGTTGCTACTGTTACACAAAGCTCAGAGTTGGTGGGAAGAGGGATAAAGTGACTGAAAACTAACTCACAAAATGCACTTGGTTCATAAAGGTGAATCTCTTTAGAGTACACCAGGGCTTTACTTTTGCATTACTCAACTTCAAGAGAAAAGATACTAAAAACACATTCATGTTATGGATGAATAATGGTGTCGAGTGGTTCAAATATCTGTTTCCAATTTCATAAATTCAGAGAAGTTTTTAAGCCAGAGTAGAATGAACTGATATTCACTCCAATTTTTCAGACCAGGGAGCTGGAGACCACAAATAGCTCTTGATTCTCTCTGGCTCAGTGAGCTGCTTGCATTTAATAAATGTTCAGTATTAAAAGCATCCAAATGTGTGCTGATCTGAAACAAACCTAACATGCCTGCTTCTAATCTTCACCTTTTGCTTCACACAGTGGCTTAAGTGATTTTTTTCTTGGCTTCCTCTCTCAGGTAAAGCTGGCACTGACCAAAATGTCATCAGAACTGGTCAACACGCAAAAACTCACCCAGTCTTCCTTATTTTCTCAGTCAGTGAAATGGGACACACATTTGAATATGGGATTTTAACTATTAAAAGTCTGAAATGCCTAACCATCCCTCAATTCTCTACCCTTAAAAATTCATAAGTGACTTTCTGCCTCATCTTTTTAATCTAAAAGGAATATATTTGAAGTCAATCAGTTGATTTTCAAACACCTTTATTGAGGTACAACTCATATACCAAAATATTTACCTTTTTTTTTTTTGTAGAGACAGAGTCTCACTTTATTGCCCTTGGTGGAGTGCCATGGTGTCACACAGCTCACAGCAACCTCCGACTCCTGGGCTTAGGCGATTCTCTTGCCTCAGCCCCCCGAGTAGCTGGGACTACAGGCGCCCACCACAACCCCAGCTGTTTTGTTTGTTGCAGTTTGGCCGGGACAGGGTTTGAACCCAACACCCTCAGTATGTGGGGCCAGCACCCTACCCACTGAGCAATAGGTACTGAAATTTAATAAATTTTAGCAAAGCTACAGAGTTCCACTACTCCCACAGTTTTAGAATATTTTAATTACCTTATGCTTCATATCTATTTGAATTGCCTTGGCATCTTTCTAGAAAATCAGATGAATATAAATGTAAGGGCCTATTTCTGGACTCCTGATTCTGTCTCAGTGATGTATGTTTATTTTGAAGCCAGTGCTACACTATGTTGATTTCAGTAGTTTTGCAGTAAATTTTGAAATCAGAAATTAGAGGTTTTCCAACTTTGTCTTCATTTTCAAGATTGATTTCGTATGAATATTAAGATCAGTTTGTTGGTTATTTTGCAAAAACAAAACAACAGGTGTGATTTGGGCAGGGATTATATTTAATTTTTAGGGCATGATGTGACTTGATGTGGGTCTTTTGTAGTTGGCCTTTACCAGGTTAAGAGGTTCACTTCTCTAATTTTCTGAGTGTTTTCCTTTTTAAATAAATGTGTGTTGGATTTTGTCAAATTTTCTTTCTGCATCTACTGTGTTAAGATCATGCAGGTTTTGTCTTTTATTCTAGTGATACGTTGTATTGCAAACCATATTTTGCCACACATAATGTGCTCCCATGTATAATATGCACCCAGGTTTTTGGCCTAAACTTTCAGGGAAAAAAAATCTTTTGTCTTAATTGTTTAATTTAATTTTTTATTTGTTTATTATTAGATGCTAGATTTTGTATTATAAAGCAATTTCAGTTCTAGTTTTAGATTTCTAAGTATTCTCCAGATATCTTTCCAAAAGGACTGTATTCCCACTGGCAATGTAGTAGTGTTCCCTTTTCTCCACATCCACACCAGCATCTCTGGTTTTGGAATCTTGTGATGTGGGCTAATCTTATTGGTGTTAGACGATATTTCAAAGTAGTTCTGATTTGCATTTCTCTGATGATTAAGGAAACCCAAACAATACTGAAAACAAACTCATGATTTTTGTAAAGTGTCATGGAGACACTTTACAAAAATATTATTTAACTCTAAGTTTGAGGAGATGATCTCTCTTCCTATTCCAATCCCACAATTAAAAGATTTTAATGACCTGTATTTACCGGGACTGTCTGTTCCCCTTTGACTCTTAAAATAAAAGCAGTCTTTATTTTTAGAAATCAGGATTTCCTTTCCCTGCAGAGGTTACAGCCCAGACACATTTGAACACTCAAATGTTTACAATGATTTTGGCTGACTGCTTACACTAGGGAAGCACGTTTCCCCCACGTGGAATCTCCAGGACCTAATTCTCATTTCTTGTGCCACTGTGGGAATTTCCTCTGTTGCCTTTTAAGGGTGTCTTGACCTTATCAACAGTAGAAAACTTCAGTTAAGCAAGAGAAACCAAATATGCTTCTTCACAGAATCAATAGATGAGCATACGATCCTGGCTCAGTTTGCCTCTCTAACTTAATGACCATCCACTACCTTCTCAGTCACTTTTCTCGAGAACTTTCAACCACCAAGCACAGCTGGCTTCTTAGTCTTCGTTCTTACTGTTCCCTTTGCTTGGACTGTTCTTTTTCCACCTCACAGTCCACTGGTAATACACCGTCAGCTGATTCAGGTCTCTGAATACCAATCTATTGTTTATCTCACCGTGTGTATGTGTCTATTATTTCCCTACTCACTAAAATGTGAGCACATATGAGCAGTGATTATGTGTGTTTGATTCATTTCTGTATCCCCAGTACCCAGGTCAAGGTCAGGATAACAGTGGACAGTCAATAATAAACAATCATCAAACAAATGCTCAATAAAAAGCTAGCACATTCTCATCATCTGTCCCAATTTTGCTCATTACTCACTGAATGAATTTTCATTTAATTCAGAATCTGTTAAAAGCAGGCTATCTTGACACCTACATTAGAATATGATTTCCTTTTTTAGTAATGAAATGATTCATTTCATTGACTTAATGGAATGTATGGAAATATTACTCACAGTTAATAAATAATAACATATTTCATTAATTTTTGAACTGACACATTTTAGGCATCCATGATTTTGTTTCTTTACTACTCTGATATAATTTCCTACTTTTGTCCTATAAGAATTGCCATTATGATACAAATATTTTCCATGTAATTAGATTTAAAGAATTACATTTATAAGCTGGGTGTAGTGGCACACACCAGTAATCCAAACCACTCAGGAGGCTGAGGCATGGGGATCACTTGAGCCCAGAAGTGTGAACCTACCTTGGGCAACATGGTGAGACCCCCATCTCTTATAAAAAATTGTATTTATAAAAATTACAATTTTCGTTAAACACGTATACCAAATCTACTCCATATACTCTACGTAACATGACTATGGGCAGTGTATAATGTCATTAAGGAATTACTATTTGTTTCTCCATAGAAAAATCAATAGAAAATATTCTGATTTCAGTAATAAATTAGAGTTATAGCTATAATTTGGTGACTATATAGATAACTTGCGATTATTTGGGGGAGAAATAAATGTAAGTCTCTCCAACCAACAATAATGTAGGCTAAATGAATGAAATATAGTTAAAGAAATAAATCACAAAAAATGTGAGTATATCTGATTAGAGAACATCCTTTTGAATCCACAAGCAAGAAGCGTTTTGGTTCAAGAGGAAGGTGAAATGTAAACATTAACCCTTCATCGCCACGATTGAAACAACAGTCAATTACAAAGAAAATGTAACGCTTACCACCACTAAACATGAAGTGGAGAGAGCCATCAATTGACCAAAACTTTTGACAAAAATCAAAAGGTGGAAATCTGATGGAAACAGACCTCGCAGAGGCTCTGGCCTCCCCTGTGCACAGGTTTACTTGAAGACCCTGTCTACCATCTCCTTCCGTGTCAGCTCCGGGAAACAGGGATCTTGTCTGTATTCTCACCACATCTAGGACATATCAGGCACATAATAAACACTCAATATATATTTAAACAGTCAGCAACAGAAAATTTAGAAAATAAATTCAGATGAATCATTTTAATGTATTGCACCACATTAAATCCAGTGCCTATCCAATATTAAGTTCTCCATTAATACATTCTGAGTGAAATAATAGTAAGTGAGTGAACAGTGAAAAATGAAATCCTTAATGTTATGAGAAATTCATCATTAGGTTCCAATAATTGAAAAAGATTATAAAATAATAGAGAATTAAGTCCTTATTTTGTTCAAGTAATAACTGCATTCATAGAAAAGACTCGAAAAGAAATGAAAAATATTAATAGCAAATATATCTAGGTTTGGGAATATGAAGGACTATATTCTTATCTTTTATATTTTCCTTTATATTTTGAATTTTCTGCTGTATATAAGTAATCACTTTGTTATTAAGGATAGGCGACAGCTATTCTGTCCTCTTAAGAAATAGTATGCTACCACCTCTCCGACACTCTAGCCAGCCAGCACATACCCTCTTGTATGCCACTCTGTAGCCACATTCTTGAAACAACTGGGAAGAACAGAAAACTGGAGGGGTGGCAGGCAGGTAGTTACAGAGACAGGCAAGAACCAGACTATGAGTTTTGCTCTGTCTTCCAGGATAGAGCTTTTACAGCCCGATCTGTGTGTACGAATGTAAGTCTGTAAGTGTGTCCATGCACGCGTCTGTGTTAAGGATGATACACTGGGGTCACTCTTCCAGTGATTCATTTCCTACCAGCATTTTGGGGTGCTTCCTCCACTCAGCTCAGTCACCAGCACCAAGATGCAATCATGGGAAGGTCATGGTCAAAGCCAGGCAGAGAGTTGGGCACACTTAGCTCAGCACTTACTTAATGGCTCATATGGCCCACATGGGATATCACCTTCCTCATTTATGTGTATAAATCATGAGGCTATCTGTAAAATTGTTAGGATAGGGCCTGGAAAACAGTAAAGTTTAATAAGTAATTAAACTTATCAGAAGTATTATTAAATAAGGCAAGGAAAGGCTGTAAAATTTGTCAGTGACTGACAGTTAAAACTCTATGCCTCTAAACCCTTATTTAATCACAAATCCAATATTTATTTTCTCCTGCCATGTGCAAGGCTAGCAGAATAAGTTGGAGATATATGCTATACAACGTGCTAGCAGAATTAATTGGCGATGCTATACAAACACAAATGTTCGCAGAGTCAAAAAAAAAGAAAGAAAAATGTGCTCGAGATTGTGATAATAAGAAATATTACAAGGCACAGTCCAGTGAAAAGCCAAAGAAAGTATCTCCTCCTCCCTCTGTCTGGAGCAAAGGTCACTGTATCACAGTTCATTATAAGGCTCCCTCAGAGGTAGGATCAATATGTTAACAAATGTGAAGCAAGGAAAGCCCCCTAAGATGATCCATTCATTCTAGTAAAGCACATTTCCAAAAAATCATCTGTGCATTTTTAAAATAATAAGTTTTTAAAAATTATAAATCTGGGTGGCACCTGTGGCTCAGTGGGTAGGGGGCCGGCCCCATATATCAAGGGTGGCAGATTCAAACCCAGCCCCAGCCAAACTGCAACAAAAAATAGCCAGGCGTTATGGTGGGTACCTGTAGTCCCAGCTACTCGGAGGCTAAGCCCAGGAGCTGGAGGTTGCTGTGAGCTGTGATGCCGTGGCACTCTACCAAGGGCAACGAAGTGAGACTCTGTCTCGAAAAAAACAAATTGTAAGTCTACCATAACTGCAAATCTTATGCCCTCACTTACTGTCATCTAGTGATTCTGGCAAACTCTGTGTGCAATGACATATAACAAAACCAAGTCGACTATAGGCTAATTGATATAAACAAGAGGTAAGTCCCTACACCATATTTCTGGTCACAAATAAAGTCACCCAACTCCCAAATAAAGCCCCAGGACACTTCTGGCATTAAATATTCAAATAAATGTGAACTATATACACACTTAACATTCATATAAACCAGAAAGACACTTATTTACCCAGTTTTTCCAGTTCAGAGTGGAGGGAGGTTGGAGTCCTCAACCCCTCCAGCCCCCAGCAGCTAGGCCATCCCATCACAGGACACACTCAGACACACAGACCCACATCCGCTCTCAATCTCCCCCCATCAACATTACAATGAAATGACACTGAACAAAACAACACTATTGCAGCTCCTGTTGTAGACAGGCTTTTTGTGTCAGCACAGCAAGAAATGAAGCATCGGAGATATTGGAGATTAGTCAGAAGAGCTGATCTTCCTGATTCAAAAGTCACGCCCCTCCTTGTGATGGTGAATCACTGTCGCTCACTGTCGCTTTCCTACATCCATTCTTCTTTTCAGAACTTTCGTTTTTGCTTTTAGGTGGAGGGAATTACTATTCCATCTTTGGTCCACTGAATGTGAAAAAAAGAAGAGAATGAAAGAAAGAAAAGAAAGAGAGAAGGGAACTTGTCCTCCTGTGGTAAAGGGGTCACAACATGCCAGTCCAGTAACCTAGACTCTGCCGGGCCCCTTATCTTTGCACTAAGGGATACAAAGGCACGGAGGGGACACTGACCCAACTCTTCATCCATGTCAGGATCCCAGGATGTTTCTGAGTCCTTCTCTATTCTCTACACTGTCAGTTGGCTACCCGTCAGCTAGTTCCATCCCTTCCTTGAAAAAGCCTGAAGATGGCGGTGCCAGCTTCCCAAACTAGGTGAGGCCATGTGATCTAGCTCTGGCCAATGAGAGATAAGGGTGGTCTATTGCTGACTTCTAGAAAACTTTTTTGGTTCCTGATAAAAGGATAAAACATGCTAATTAGGTTCTCTGGATGCCCTGGCCCCTCAGCGGCCTTTGCCTTTATTCAGTGTTACAAGCATATGACATCTAGACGTTGGCAGTCACCACGTAACCAAGAAGATACAGCCGAGGAATCACAGAGATACCATCGCTGCCTCCGAAGGCGTGGGGTTGAAGAAGACACTGCTAACATTGTCACTAGAGCTGTGACAGAGGCATCTAACGTAGAGTGAACACACACTTGACCAGAACGCATTCTTTCTTTCTCTCCGCTCACGTTGGTTCTTTAACTTATAATTTTGATTGCACTCTCACTGTGATTGTGAGATTGGCCATGTGAGTTGCTTTTGTCAACAAGATGTAAGCAAACATGATTCGAGCAGAGGCTTGAAAAACTCCATGGATTAGGGTTTGTCCCTTGTGCTCCTGAAACCTGCCAATGCCATGAAAACAGCAGACACGCATGCACGCACACATGGGAAAATTTCCTCCCAGTATTCAGACCTATTATTTCATTGAGCTAGAAATTCACCCATATCATTGATAAACATGTCAAGTTCTGAGGTACATCTCTGTATTTTTCATCTTGTTCATGCAAGCAAATCAGCAACCAATAGTCATGTCAGAATTAGATTCATTCATCACTTACAATCAGAGGTTGTCTACTTTTAAGAGAGGTTAGAAAAAATATTATTCTCTGGGATATAGTTGGACATGTGGAGTTTATAAGGCAGGATTTTTATATTTTATTAATATTATAAATTATATGCTGCACCCCTTATATCATTAAAGCTTACACATTTTTTTCCAGAGGTCAGGTGTTAAACATGTACCAGCACACTACTATGATACACTGTGTTCCTTCAGGACCAGTACAGCGACTCAGAGAAGTGATTCTTCCATTTCTTCAGCGTGAAAAAAGATAATAAATTATTTGGCCTTGAGAGAATGCTGCTCAACACTATAGAAAAAGAACGACATAATCGGTGAAAATAAGTTGTAATTTTCTTTATAAATCTGCAAGGAAAGCTAGAGTCATGGCTGGAGGTGGAGTCAGGAGGTGGCCCAGTAGCATTCCTCCACGAGTGGACAAGCCAATATTTCTTGCTATACCCATGCTCTCTGAAATACTTGTACCAATCAGAAATGAAATCAGGTCACACTTTCTTATGTGAGCCTCGTTTTTGAGAATCTATGAGGAAAACACCAAGTTAATATGATAACGTCAAAGGCCAAAAAATGTTAGTTGATGCACTGATTAAATTAATTTTGCCATTTATGTGAAATCAGCAAAGAACAACCTATACTACTAAATAAATGTAGAACAGTATATTTATAAACAAATGTTTCTAACTTCCTGGCTTTTTCATTACCTTTAATTTTTATTGCTAACAAGAAAGATCAAGGAACGGAGTATTTTATTCACCCCTACCATCCTCCTCCCAAAGTCCTATTAGGAACGGAGTGGGAGGTTTGGGAGGTTAGACCTCCAGGGTAGAAAATCAATCTCTTACTAAAAGGAAATGGGGGCAGAGGCTATGTCACTGTTTGGGGTAGGAAAAACATAGAGGCATAACAAGACAATACATTTTTTAAAAATATAGAGAGGATGAGAAAAAGCCAAAGGAAAAAGCAAGTCAATGTTGTAAAAAAATATAAAAATAAAAAGGCACAAGGACAGAACCAAGAGATGTGACTGATGAAACAGAAAATTCACTCATCCACTTTTCCAGTGATGTCATCACAATCAGATCTCTATCAGCTCACTGCTCCTACAATCAATGTTGCAACGGATATCCTGATGGGAGACTCTTCATGTACTGGTGTGAGAAAGCTTTTGAGAATGTATGTACTCCAAATTGCTGAATTGAGATATGTGTATATTTAATTGTATTTAATTTTAAACAGTCCCAGATTGCTCTCTAGGGTCACCTTAATGATCTGTACTTTCACCCACAGTGCCTAGGCTTCCTAAATACAAAATACTTTTCGACATTTGTTATCCAACTTTCTAATTTTTTCTAGCTTAATTGGTGAGAGATATGTCGTAATTCCTTTAGGCTGCATGTATCTAATCAGAAAATAATTCAAAGTTGTAGACAATAGAGATTTCTTTCTCTATAAATTAGCTGTTCATAGTCTTTGCCTATTTTTCTGTTGGGTTGCACTCTTTCTCTTGTTAATTTGTGTTTTACATATTGGTACCTTGTCAGGCTTTTAATATTACAAGTATTTTTATCCATGTGGTCACATATTTACTAATGTTGTTCTTTGAAGAGCAGAACTGTAAGTGAGGTCTTCAAATTCATCAACTCTTCATTTTATGATTTTGCATTCAAAATTTTAAGATGGCTTTTTCTCTCCATTATAAAAATAGTCTCCTCAATTTCATTGAATTCAATTTATAATTTTAGCTTTCATGGTTAGGTCTTTCATCTACTTGGAGTACACTTTTGTGGACTGTATTAAATAGGCATCAGGTTTTTTTGTTGTTTTTTTTTAACATCACCTATAATCAGTCCCTGTTCCCCATAGATTGTAGTGCAATTCTTTATCATATACACATACAAAATTTTCCTGTATGTATCAGTTTGTTTTGTAATACTTTATTCTATCATTTCAGTCTATTTTTCTGTTCTGGTACCAAAAAAACACTTTCTTAAAAATTTACTATGACTTGGTATTGTCTTAATATTTGATGACCAAATCCATTTTCTTTTCTCTTCTTGAGGCTAATTCAATTATTTATAGATTTTAATTCATCTATAAATATTGTGTAAGTTTAGTTATGTTTTTATCCAACTGATTTGAGATGAAACTTAATATAAGAAAATTACATATTTTCATGTTATTCAGTTGTATCATCCCCAAAGCATGGACTGTTCCTTCTTATTCACATTATCTGTTTTATTTATTAGTGGGGCACATAGACATTTTATATAAACTCAATTATGTTCAATTCACAATACTTGACACTTTGTGGTTGTTGTTTCTATTATAAATTTATAGTTGATTATTCTTGGTATAGAGAAATATTGATTTATAAAAGTTAGTTTTATATCTAAGACCTTGTTTAACATTTTTTATTGTTTTAATAGTTTGCGTACAAGTTCTGCATGTTCTTTAAAATAGGTAGTCATTGCACCTATAAATAATGAGAGAATCTTCCCAGTTCTCATCCTTCAATTTCTTTTTTTTTAAGTGTTTTCCTTTATATGTTACCTTTCGCCTTTTTCTTTCATTTTCTTTTCTTTCTTTCTTTCTTTTTTTTTTTTATCAAAGGTACCTTACAGGTCTTGCTGCTACAAGTGGCCCCAACCGGGATAAAGGGATCCTCTTCTCAACACTCCATATGTATGTGGAAGTAAACACGCAAGCACAGACGCACTATTGCACTTAGAAGTTGGCAGCATGGGAAGGGATGGAAGAGGTGAGGGAAGGGCTGTCCTAAGAAAACTCAGTCCCCATCAACCACTTCCCTGGGGGAAACTTGGTCTGTTTCAACCCAAGAGAAATCAAAAAGCAGTTAGGGATGAAGGGAAGAGGAAAATCCAGAGTGCAGGAGAGGGAGGGGGTTGTTTAGCAACTAGGGTAAGGGGATTCCTCCCCACCCTACCACCCCATGCTGCCTCCATTTTGGCAGGAAGGGGGCAGCCTGCAATCCTCACAGGCAGGTATGGGGCTACCAGATGCTCCAAGCAGGGGGCTTGCGGTGGCTCACAAAGGCTTGCCCTCCAGAGAGATGATGGCACTCCCCCCGCCCAAGCCAGCTTCTCTGCCAGGGTGCAGGGGTCCTTGACCTTCTCATGGCAGTTTGCTTGTAATTCAAGCTCGATTCCTGTCAGCTTATTCTTGATGGTGTCCTTGGAGCTGTAGAGACCATTTTGCTCTTAAGCAGTTCAGATTCAGATGCCCAAAAAGATGAACACCAGGTCCTCCTTCTTGCTCTCCTTGGTCTCAAGGAGGCATCTTGTCCAAGGTGGAGTCATCGAAAGTCTGGTCCACATCACCTACCAGGATCCCCTTGGCTCCAGGGTGATGTTTTTGTCCTCAATCAGGCCCAACAGCACTGCCTTCCTGAGCTTCTCCCCCACCTCTTCCAGCATCAAAGAATGGCATACTTTCATGCCAGTAGACGCCGTGGCACCACCATCAAGGCCACCGCACCACAGGCCAGGTTTCCGGAAGCGGAATGGTGACGGAAGGAAGACCCACATGCAGGGGCAGGTGTAGCACCAGGGAGGGAAACCACGGTGGGGGAGGGAGAGCCGCTGTAGCTGCTGCAGGGGTCCTGCCTCTTTCTTTCATAGCTTTAAAAGCATGTACTAAATTTCCCCATAAGATAATTATTTCTGTATCGTTTTTTGTACATAACATTTCCCAAATTAATGATATACCTTTCTATGCCTTTTTTTCTCAAAATATATTTTTCATAAACTGGTACCAAACTTTTGAGCCAAATGCCAAGTCAACAAAGCCAAGAGATGAACCATGGTGACCCTGAGTCTTGAAAGAAAACAAATTCTGCCCCTGGTCGATGGGTTCTGCACACCATAAGAGTCCCTCAGGAAACACTTTACGGCTGATTTCCATGATTTGTAATCATAGGATTTCTAAAGCTTTGTTCCTCACCTTGGCCTATAAAACAGGTCCTCCTTGGCCCTTCGTAGGTCACTGACCTCTTGCTCCCTAAAATGTTTCCCTTCCTCTGGCTTGAGGGAAATTGTTGACTCCGAGGCTCTTGCCCTGATATCCTCAGTCTGCATTTTCTGCTTGTTCTCACATGGGCTGAGACAGAGCATCTTAAGCAGTGGCTTTGATCTTCCTTTCAGCCCTTTAACTTTCTTTGGAATTTCGGAACAAATAGCTTTCTCTTTAGCTCTACACATCGTCAGCATGATCCAAACTGCCCAAGACACAGAGTCATCTACTTAGAGATACAATAGAGATTGACCTATTATCACACACATTTACCACTCAACTTCAATAGTCACACCCCAACTGTGACATTCTCGTCTCACAAGACTGATGAGAAACAGGACAAAATCTAACCTGTTATATATAGTAATATCTATATCTATTATACATAGACATTTTCCCTCTAGTAAGTTCTGGCACTCTCAATACCCCATTGAGTTTCCAGAACATATGATATCATTTCAAAGACATATGACAGAGAAACAATGTTTAGATTTCCTAAAGTGACACAAACTGAATTTTAACTGTAACAAACTGTTGTACTAAGCTATGTTTAAAAACTTTACATTTAGAAACAATGACACATGCTGCCAAAGTCTGTTTGAAGTGTTCTTTCTCTGTACTGCGTATAAAGCTTTCTATGTTCTTAAATCAAAATTTATTCAGTGATGAAGGTATATTCAAGATTTTGGAGGATCTGTGTGTATGTAAAATTTAAAATATGCATGTAGTAGTTCATCTCTATAATTTGTATTTAAGAATAAAAGTAATGTTTTAAAAACACTAATCATGTAGCTAACTCTTTGAAACATCAAAGTAAAAATCAAAACGAAACTTCTACCCAAACCTGCCTGATGTCTGTCCTTAATCGTTTCTGATGGAAGGAGAATCAGTGTGGATATTGGGTGCGCAAAGATTTTCAGGAACTGTGACATTGTTCCCTACGATGTTTCAGTGTTGTTCAAGGTCTTTACCACACTGAATATTTGATCCTGTAGAAAAAGCTATGTGAGCCTATACGAGGACAAAACTCCAGTGGTAGCCCCAAACTCAGGAGGTAAAATGTTTCAGAAATTACCTGAAAGGCCCAGGACTCATCATAAGGGATTGCCCTTTGAATTAGCTATTCACAAATTTTATGAAAAGGGCAGGATGTGTCCTATAGTAAAATAAATTGTTCATCTTTAAAGTCACCTATACGAGATAAACTCCGTGATTTTAATTTTTGATGTATTTGTCTGCAGTTAAAAGACTAAAAATCATTTAATTGTAACTCAAAGTTTTCAGTTATATAAAAATTACTAATTGTAATACCTATCTAAATATCTACAATCATTCTCGTAGGATTGATCATTTAGATAGTAATTATTAATTATGATTAATAAATAATAGTAGAGCTACCACATTATGTTGCTAGTGATCGGAACAACTCCTTACCCTGAGGGAATGAATAACTGCAGTCTGTGAGCTGTTTCACCATTCTTAGGGCCTAACACTGTGCCTGGGCATATTAACCAGTCTGAAGCTAAACCCCAAGGATCCTAGTGTGGAAGGTATTTCCTGCTTTGAAGGAGTTCAGTCTAGGGAGGGAGATGGAGAACTACGTGGTTATCTGCAGGACAGTAAAGCTTGATGCAGGGTCCCGAGGAAGCACAGATGAGGGAGACCTCGCTGCCCCAGAAGGTCACGTGGAGAACGTTCATCTAACCTGAAGTGTGCACCACAAGGGGTAGCTGAGTAAAGAGACGTGGGACATACGCAAATATACGGTGTTCCCTGCAACTGACCACCAGGGGAGTGTGGCCGGAACAGACCACGTTTCAGAAAACTGGCAGGAGAGGTGGCAGGAAAAGGGTCTTAATATTCATTATCAGGACTTTTTGTTTTGAACTTTTTTCATAAAATAGAAACAAGGCTGGATCATAAGTGAGGTTTTCCAAAGACTGTCTTCAAGGTAATGACGGCCAGGGAGAGAAGCAGCAGATTTGACATGGAGAGGGGAGTGTGCAAAGGAGAGGACAACACTCAGATCTGGGGCTGACCCACCACACAGGTCATGTTGACAGTCTCTACTTCTGGGGCTACAGAAGAGCAGACTCGGGGGAGAAGATGTGGAGCTGTGCTCAGGAGCCGTGAAATGCCGGGATGCGAGGTTTCCTGGGTGTGCCTCTCTTTCTGATTGTGCTGCTAGGAAGCCAGTAATTTTCAGCCAAAATTATAGTTTCCTAGGGAGTAAATAAAAATCTCTCCCTACCAAGAGAAATGGATTAAAGCACAGGAAAGGAAAAGAAAAAAAAATACTACTTCAATGAGTGGAGTGCACAGTGTGAAGACAAAGGGGGAAACAGGAACCACGGAAAAGGAAGAGAGAATAATTAGCAGCAGCAAGAAGGAGCCGAGACTCAGCAACTGCGCAGACTTGACCTCAAGGTGGCTGTGGCGCAGGAGTTGACCCAGCTAACTATGAAAGTAAAACTTCTAGTGGTAGCTGGCAGGTCAGCAGCACGCCAGAGGTCACTGGCCGGTGGCTGGCAGGTCAGCAGCAAGTCAGAGGTCACTGGCCGGGGGCTGGCAGGTCAGCAGCAAGTCAGAGGTCACAGGCACCTCTTGTTAGTAAGGCCTGTTCTCTCCCAGAGGAGGCCGAGTTGAAGGACAGAGCAGGGTGCAGGCACTTCTCTGTCCACAGATGCAGTCCGTTGGTAAATATGTAACTGCTGGGTCTCAGAGGTGTCCAACCTTTTTTCTTTTCTACCATACTTCTATATATACTTCTATATCTATATAAAGGTCCCTGCATACTTTTTGTAATATCCGACAGCACAGACAAGCAAAATGGTCCTCAAGTAATCTTCATGCAGCCCAAGGGCCACAGGTTGGATACCCCTGGGCCCAGATTTCATTTTTTAACCAATATTTTAAACTTTGGAGATTTCCCATAATTGCTGATTCCTCTTCGAAAATTAAAAGATCTGGTCCCATATAACCTGTCTTCCTCCATGGCATCCAAAGCTGGGATGGAGAGAAGCCTCCATCTTTAGACAGATAACAGGAAAATTGTGGCGTCTCAGACCATCGCTCTTGAAGGAAAGAATCTTCTTGTCACGTCAATTATTTTCCATATCGAAATCATATTCATTGGATATAAGCACACTTACTTCTAGGAGAAATAAATTTCTAAATACAAGAGTTTCTATACTTATGAATTCCCAATTCATAGAGTTTCATATGTAAGAATACAGCTGTCCTCCAGGGCAAAAGTGACTCAGAGTCTTGTAAGTGACATCCATTCCTCATATGTGGTCATTTGGTCGTCAGCACCACAGGATTCCCCAGTGTAAGGAAACAGCCACTGCGAGGTTCTGCTGGGTTGGCGCAATCACGGTGAGCAGCGGACACTGAGATTAGATGCAAAGCCAGTGCGTGCAGATAATGTAGTAAGAAGGGGAATACTGCTGGAATGCAGACACAAGAAGAGAAGAAATGCACTGGGAATGTTCCAAGGACACGTGGAATTCGCCTGAAAGAGCCTGTGGATCACCTGGTGTGAAGAATGCATGGGGCCCGTGCAATAGACCCTAATTAATTTTAAACAGCAATCTTTCCATTAGTATGGAGGGAAGCTCAGTCATTAAGCTGGTCATAATCATAAATGTGTTAAGTCTCTTCACACTTTAGATAATTTTGAACACTGTCATAACACTAATATAAAATAGAAACGTTCCAGAAGCCACCAGGGCTGGGTAGCAACCGCATTACTAGCCCTTCACATCCTGGCAGTAGTGTAAAGGTTGTGCACTTAGCGATACTAAGAATAAGTGTGGGAGTCATTTTGGCACAATCTGGGGGAGAGGTTCTATTGAAACGTATAACACTGTGATTTGATGCAAGAAAGATGAGAGCTCACCAAGCATACAGAAAACGCAAGAGCTACAGCTTGGTGGTAGAAATGGGCAGCGTGTGCAGAAAGTCACCACCCTCATCCGAGTGAAAAAGCTGGTGCCCTGTGGCAAAATTCATCAAGTCATTAAGCTGGTCATATCCATAAGTGTGTTATGTATCTTCACACTTTAGATAATTTTGAATTTGAGGCGTGCTTAAAGAGAGCATGCCTATGGAAAAGTCTGTGTATATTTTTTCCTTAAAACTGCCTATCAGTCAGTGACAAAATATTTTCTATTTATAAAATGTCAACTGTTTTATATTCAGAGGTTTATGGTCAAAAGTTAAAACAAGTCTGGCCAACCATGCCGTTAACTGCAAACGCATGCAAAGGCTTTAGAAATATAGACCTCCCCAAAGTTATGCAATAAGAGGCCATTGTGTCCAGTTAATGGGGAAGGATCATTGTTTACTATTTTTGTATGATGGCAGTTTTCAATAGCTCTCTTATTTTTCTCCTCAATAGACAACATTCCATTCAGCCTACCCCCAATTCCCTCTTTACTCACATTGGAGAAATTGTTCTGTGTTCTCTTTTGCAGTCACTGAGTTATGCCGATGAAAGACCACACACAGTTTGGTTCTGTTTCCACCAGTGGTTCATCAGAACAGCTTCAAGATCCAAATTCACTGGCAGGTGATCCGTAAGTCTCACCACTTGGAATTCTCTTGACCCTTTTTAGCATGTTAGGGAAGATGCAGACTGGTGTTGATTTATAGATGACTGCCTAGTAGCATCATTCTATCAGGCCTTACGACACAAGTCACTCTACTTTGTTCTTCAGCTTTTCCCAATCCTTTTAAACACATATATTGACCTTGACAATGCTCGCTTCTTTTCTGTTTATGTTTGAGCAGCTTGTATTTATATGGTTATATGGTAAAAGTTCACTTTCAACAAAACTCTTATAGAATCAGTGCTCTCAGGCATGTGTTTGCTGGCTGGATTTCATAATGCTTACTTTTAATTATCATTCGAATCCCTTATTTTAAGCAACTGCTATTAAAATCTTTTGATGGAAAACGTGTTTCCTTGCCTTCTTTAGTATATTTTGTTAAACATAATTTAAATTTTAAACATTGGCTTGAAGTCATCATAACGAACCACAATAATTACTGCAAGTAACACAATGGAGCATCGAAGGCACAGCATTTTGCGAAGTCCAGGGCTCAAGGGCCTACTTCATCGAGTTACTCAGGACTGTCTGAGCCTTGGATTGCACACCCACAAAACAGGAATAAAAACAAATTTCTCATAAGTTTGTTGGGATGTCTGAGTTAGATTATTAACAGCACTCAAACAGTGTAAGTCCATGCCATTCATCTGGAAGGCTGGAGTCTCTGGGACTCTGCTGGGATAGATGAGATTCTCGTCGCCTCTCTACATGCCTCTGTCTACTGTACAGAGTTCTGTGGCAGATTTTATTGTCCATCTTCCTGTGCTATTAACTGATGTTATCACTGATATCATTTTGTTAGTCAGTGGCCTAAAGAAGAAAAAGAGAGCACAGGATACAGTTTTTAGAAAGGATCCTTCCTGTGTGTAACAGAAAGAGTTCTACATCTTCTCCCTGTTACAAGAGAAGTTCTTGCATGAAGACTGGGGGAGAAGAGGCGCCACAATCTGACCTAGGCAGATTTGACCAATCACAACTGTCTGATTATTTTGATATACATACTGCTAGCCTCAGACAGGTGAAAAACACATTCAAAATGAAACCAAGCCCTAGATTAGGCTCAGCCACAAACTCAAACGTGCATCAGAAAGCAGGCGTAATGTACTACAGGCCCCTGTTCCTGTAGACTCTTAGAATCCCTTTTCTTGGTATTTTTAGGCAATCAGGAAGTATTTTTGAAGTATTTTTACTTCAATCATGACTTTGCATGAAAGAGTCACCATTCCAGAAAGATCAGCAAATCTTCAGATCAAATCAGAAGGCAAAATATTCTTTCGAGTGGGCCCACTGGAATTCTCAACTTAAGGGGTCTACCTGAAGGTGTTAGCTGGTCTACTTGGAAGATTCTCATATGTCTCTCTTGCCAAGGATGAAGGTACCTATGTCATTCCAATAAATCACATTTATCTTAACATGGAAGAATTATGTCTAACATACATATAACTAATTGATAAATTTTGTACTTTATACTTACATGGCTTTTTTCCCCTAAAGAGACAAGATCTATGTCACCCAGGCTGGCGTACAATGGTATAGTCACAGCTCAAGGTAGTCTGAAACTCCTGTGCTCAAGAGATCTTCCAACCTCAACTTCCCAAGAAGCTGGAACTACAGGCACCCAAATGATTCTTTCTATTTTTTGTAGAGACAGAGTCTCACTATGATGATTAGGCTAGTATTAAGCTCTTGGCTTCCACTCATCCACCCATAGGCCTTCCAAAGTGTTGGGATTATAGCCCTAAGCCACCACACTCAGGCTCATACTGGATAAAAAATAAATCTTAAGAAAATGCTAGATAGTTTTTAAAAAATAAGTATATTTAAAAGCATCAAAGAATTGACATGATAATAAAGAATTATCAGGTCAATACTTAAGGAAAGGCTAGAATCCACAGAGGATATCTAGCAGGAAAGATACCTTTCCATAAGTCCGTTTGTGCTACTATAACTAAATACCTGAAACTGGGTAATTTGTAATACATCTTATTTCTTATAGTTCGGGAGGCTGGGAAGTTCGAGATGAAGGTGCCCGCAGATTTGACGTCTGGTGTGGACTGTTCTCTGCTTCAATGATGGAACCTGATTGCTCCATTGACATGGCAGAATGGGTTAGAAGAAGAGAAAAGAGGATAACTCCCTCGGTCAAGCCTTTCAGGAGGGCACCAAATCCCCTCAGTGGAGGCAGCGCCCCCGACCGATGACCTCCTGAAGGCCATACCTCTTAATCCTTTTGCACTGGAAATTAAACTTCAACATGAACTTTGAAGGAGACAAAACACTCAAGCCATAGCAATTGCATTTGCCAACTCTGAAAAATTTCAAAATTCCTGCAAATGTGACTTTTGTTTTCATGACCTTACTAGTAAAGGGTGACGAGATCAAAGACCCACGCTGGCAAAGGGTAGAGCATTCTATTAGAAGCAAATATAGATTCTTTTTGGAATTCCAACCTAAAGTCAGGGTCCATGTGAAATAGAATGGATCTACAGCCCAGACTGTCATTATCGAAATCCTCCAAAGTAATTCAAACCTTGAACTAGGTTGGGACTAGACTCAAAGCATGTCCAGAAGTCTAGCAGAAGCAAACATAGCTAGACTTTCTCAAACTTCATTTCAGAACTTAACTAAATCTGACTGTATTCAAAGTATTTCTGTTCATCAAAAGATTCCAAAGAAGCAGAAAAGGCAAGCCACAGAATGGGAGAAGAATTTGACATGGAACAAAGAACCTGTGTGCAAAAGACCTACATAAGATTTAAATAGATACTTCACAAAAAAGGAAATCCAAATGGCAAATAAATACCTGCAAAGTTGCTCAGCCTCATTAATAATCAGGGAAACAAAAATAAAACCACAATTACTGACACTACACATCCATATGATTGCTCAGTATTTAAGCCTGATAATGACACATGACATTGAGAATTGAGAAACTGTCCCTTTCCTACCCTTTTGGTATAAATATTAATTGGTAAAAACCACTTTGAAAAATATTTATCCTTTTCTACTAAAGAAACCTACATACTATAGAAATTCAGCTCCTCAATACACGCCCTGCAAAACTCATGCATATAGAATATCAAGAGATGCATAATGCTAATACCAGCATTGTTCTTTATTCCCCCGCCCAGAAGTAAACGTATTTTTAATAGAAAAGGTTCAGATTTACAGAAAATTTGTGAAGCTAGTACAGAGAGGTCTCATATAACTCACACCCAGTTTCCCCTACTATTAACATCTTACATTAGTAGAGTAATTGTTATAATTAATGAAAGTGCATACTTTATTTGAATTTCCTTAGTTATCTACTAATGTCCTTTCTCTTTTCAAAGATCGCATCCAGGGTCAGCGCCCATGGCTCAAAGGAGTAGGGCACCGACCCCATATCCCGGAGGTGGTGGGTTCAAACCCAGCCCCAGTCAAAGACCACATCCAGAATATGTATTACATTTAGTTAGAATGTCTCCATAGGCTAGGTAGCTGTAACAGTTTCTCAGGCTTTGTATTTGATGATGTTGACAGTTCTGAAGAGTAGTGGTCAGGTATTTGTAGACTATTCCTCAATTGGACTTGTCTGATATTTATTTCATGATTAGACTGAAGTAATGGGATTTGAGGAAAAAAACCATAGAAGTAAAGTGCTGTTCTCATCACACTATATCAAGGGCACTACACTTCGTGTGTGTGTGCATATAACATACAGAAATAATTACAATGCACAAACTGTTTTTCACTTAAATACCTACCATGAAACCCTTCCATGTCACTAACAATGGTGTATGAAAATCTGCAAGTTTACTTTTAAATCTTAATGGAGCTTTCTGTCTCCATGACTCTCCTCAAATGATGGATTCCTTGGTTTCAATTCCTACATGTGGAAAACAGGGCAATTTGTTTACATTATAAAAGTGGTCCTCCGGGTAGAATTTGCTTCATAGACTCTGGCATTGCACCTTGAGGGCTCTAGGTTGGGTTGACCTTCTGACGTGGATTTTTTTTTTTTCTTTGATGAGAAGAACTTTAATGAGGTTTGAAATATGGCTGAAATATTACCAGCATTGTTCTTAATACGGCCCAAACCAGAAACAACCCAAATGTCCACCAACATTACCAACATTACAATGGATAAATAAATTGTGATAGAGGAACATGGTATCATACTATATATAGCAGTGAGAATAAACACAAATACAACTATACACCATAGCACAGACCATTATAGTAAATAAAAGGTAACTCATTAAAGCATCTATAGTAGAGTTCCATCTGCATAAGATTCAAAAACAAACAAGACCAAACAATACTGTTATTTAGATAAACACACATAAGAATAGAAAAGGAATTGGGGAGTGGGAAAGTTTACAATAGAAAAGGGAAACAGAACTAGCAATGTTCCTTTTCTTGACCTCACAGTTAGTCCGTGGATTTGGACTTGGGCTTTACCATAATTCATTAAATTATACTTTCAACTTTATGAAGTTTCCTGGTTATGCGTTATATTTCATAATGAAAACAATGTTAGAAGAAGAGAAAGAGAAGTAACAGGAAGGAAAAAAGAGAGAGAAGGGGAAGAATGAGGAGGAGCAGAAGGAGGAGGAGCAAAAAGCTGCAGGAAGTTAAATCCAAGTTCCACGTGACCAGCACCCGAGCCTTTTCCTCTAACTGCACCATGTCCTATCAGTTCTGACCACACAGTGCCCTTCAGGAAGCCCGTCCGCCTCCCTCAGTTCACCACAGTCCTTACTGGGTTACGGTCCTGCTCTTGGTTCTCTCTGGCAGCTTTCTCAGCAAAAAGCCATGACACGGTATGCGCTGAAATGAGCACCCAAGGAACAGGGAAATGGCCAGGATATCACAGGATGATTAAAGTCATTCCCTTTGTTTAATCCTATAGACAGAATTCTCACAGGTTTGGTAAGAACCTCGACTGTGGCTTTGTTTTCATGAGCATTGCCCATGAATCCTATCGATGCTGAACAGTGCTAACAATACGATAATCCATGGTATGGTCACATGACTGTCCTCAACTTCAGCAGGAGAAACACTACCTATGATCCACATATGGATATTACATGGACTTTTTTCCCCCAAAGTATTATGGGAATACAAATGGCATTATATCGCTTTTATAATGCTTCAGTCAGGGCTATCAGTGTGCCCATCACCCAGACAGAGTTCATGGTGCCAATCTGACCATCCTTTCCTCCACCCGGCCCCTGAGTAATTTCCACTGAGTTTCACTTCCCTCTGCGCGCACGTGTGCTCATCACTGAGAAACATTTAACAGCGAGCACATGTGGTGTCTGTCTTTCCAGGCTCTAGATACATCACTTAGAAAAATGGTCTCCAGTTCCATGCAAATTGTTGCAAGAAGCACTGTAAACTCATCCTTTTTATGGCTGACTAGTATTCCACAGCATACATACACCACAATTAGTTAGCCCACCCATGAATTAACAGACGCTTGGTTTCATTCCACATCTGTTCAGTTGTATTCTGCAGCTATTGGATCAAATGTTCTACAAAGGTCTGTAGTGCAGCATATACTGGTTGCTGTGTTGTTTTTATGTCTAAGTGATCTGTCCAATGTTGAAAGTGGGGTGATGAAGTTCCAAACTATTACTGTGTTAGGGGTGTATCTCATTAGCTACACTGATATTTTCTCTCTCTCTCTCTCTCTCTCTCCATACATATATATATATATATATATATATATGTATGTATGTATGGGTGCTCTGGTGCTGGGTATATGTATATTTACTTTTGAAAGCTCTTCTTCCAGAACTGATCCTCTAATCACTTTATAAAAACCTTCCTTTGTCTCTTTTTATGTGTTTTTTAACTTAAAATCTATTCTGTCCGATATAAGCACAGCTACTCCTTCATCTTTTGGTTGGTTTGTTTGTTTGTTTGGAGCATTTTTTCCCTACCACTTCACTTTAAATCTACGGGTGTCCTTACAAGTGAAGTGAATTTCTTATAAGCAGCTTATAGGTAGGTCCTTTTTATGCATTCAGTCTATATCTTTTAATTGGTAAATTTAAACCATTTACATTCAAGGTCGTTATTAATAGGCAAGGATTTGTTCCTATCTCTTTGTTAGTAATTGTTTTTTGATTATTTTCTGTATCCTTTGTTCCCTTTGCAGCTTTATGATTTGGTAGGCTGGTGTCCTGAGAATGTTTGACTCCTTTCCCATTCATGTGTCTTCTCTTCTGGTGCATTGTAATATTTCAGGTATTTCATGATGGTAAATACCATCCATTTGCTTCCAGATATAGGACGCTGTTAAGCTTTTCTTTTGTTTTGGCCAGGGCTGGGTTTGAACTTGCCACCTCCGGTATATGGGACCAGCACCTTACTCCTGTGAGCCACAGGCACCACCCAGACCCTGTCAATCTTTTCTTTTCTTTTTTTTTTTTTTTTTTTGGCCAGGTCTAGGTTTGAACCCGCCACCTCTGGTATATGGGGCCAGCACCCTACTCCTTTGAGCCACAGGCACCACCCAGACCCTGTTAAGCTTTTCTAGCAGGATTAGTCTAATGGTGATGAATTCCCTCAGTTTTTGCTCCTCTCAGAAATATTTCATTTCCCCTTCAGTTTTGAAGGACAGCTTTGCTGAGTATAGTATTGCCTAGTCGTGTGGGGGGGTTGCTCTCTTTTAGTACTCGGAATACGTCATCTCACCCTCTTTTGGCCTGTGAAGGTTTCTGCTACTCTGATGCAGATTTCCTTATACGGGATGATGTTTTTCTCTTGCTGCTTTCAGAATTCTCTCTTTGCCTTTAATGTTTGAATGTCTGACTATAATATATCTTAGAGAAGACATTTTTGAGTTGAATCTGTTAGGAGTATTTTGAGATTTCTGTGTCTGGACATCTATATACCTTGCAAGACTGGGGAATTTTTAGATCTATTTCATTTAATGGATTCTCTGTGACTTTGCCCACCTCTTCTCCTTCTGGAATCCCAAAATTCCAATATTTGGTTGCTTTATGGTGTTCCGTATGTCATGTAAACATTCTTCCATTCTTTTTTATTCTTTATTCTTTTTTAAAGTCTGATTGGGTTATTTCCAAGATCTGTCCTCAAGTTCTGAGATTTTCTTCTATTTAGTTTTCTTCACTTAATTAGATGAAAATGATCCCAAAGCTAAATATCCTTATTGAAAACTTCAAATCACTGTTTGGCAGGGCCCGTCCTGCCCATACTACAAAGTTATTATATTATGAGGACATGTTATTCCTTCTTCTACCCAATAAATAGGATTAAACTTTAATTATGTACAAGGTACTGTGAACATAATATGGTTCTGTATTTTAAAGGAAAAATGGGTATTAATGTACTAATTATGCAATCCAATATATGATGCAATAGTCGTGAGTGTTACAGAGAGGTAACAAGATGCTATGAGACCATAGAGAGTGAAGTTCTGATTTAATTTGGGGAAGAGATGAGATAAAAGGCTGCAAGAAAGCCTTCTCTGAGAGTTACTGTGAAAACTGAATGCTTTAAAAGCTGTCAGCCCGGAGCCTCGCATACACAGCAGCCAGTTAATGAAGTGATGATGAGGAGGAGGACTCTGACAATGACTGTAAGTGTAGTATCAAGTGTAATTTTTTAACTGCTTAACCAAGATATAGTTAATGTAAAGCATATGCATTTAAAGTAGACAATCTTATAGATTTTGGCATATAAACATTCCATTAAAATGACCAGGTAATGGACACACCCTTTCACTTAAAGCAACACACACATTATCACTCATGTTCCTATGTACTCCTTCCCTTAGCTCATCTTGCACCCCAGGTCCAGGCATCCACTGATCTCCTTTTTTCACTACAGATTAAACTGCACTTGCTACAATCTTCTACAAATGGAATGACATGTGTATATTTTTGTGGGTAGTGTCTTTCACTCAGCATTATTTGAGATTCATCCATACTGTAGTATATATCAATATTTCATTCCTCTCATTGCCAAGCAACATTCCATTTTATGGATACCCAAAAATTTACTTGTGCATCTGTTGACAGATATTTGAATTATTTTTCAGTTTTAGGCTAGTGCAAATAAAGCTACTATAAACATTTCTATGTGATTCATGATACAGACACACCATATATCAAGGTATGGTAAATTTCTCTAGGGTATATACATGCGCAAGAGTAGAACAGCTAGAATACATGACAGGTATTTATTTAACTTTTTAAGAAATGGCCACACTGTTTTTCCAAGTGGTTGTACTGTGCATATACCCACTAGCATGTATGTGAGTTCCAGTTCCTTCATATCCTCACCAACACTGGGTAAGGTAAATCATTTTAATATTAGCCATTGTTAAGGCACACCTTGTTTAATTCTAACTCTACAAAAAAGATACATAATCCCCATGTCATAGGTCAGAAAAGTGAAGCTCTACCAATGCTTTCTTTCCGATGACGTAATTCTAAAATTTCTTCAAAGTACACATTGTATTATGTTGCATTCTAATATAAAAATATGAAACTTACAAATGTAAAAATTCGTTTGTTATTTAATACGATAATTGAACTTCCTTTTATAGTCTTATGTCACAGTAAAATTAGCACATAAGGAAGTTTTAATCCCAAGTGTAGACTCAAATATGAAATAGTATTAACCCTAAGTATCTTTTATAAAGTCAAAAGGTCCAACTTTTGAATTTTGTACTATAATCCCCTAGAGTTAGGCAGGATAAGATACCATCTTAGTGGAATTATCAAATACTAGTAACATGATGAATATTTTGCATATCAATTTATCTCAAATGTTATTATGAATGATTCATTTGTAGAGAAGAATTTTATTCAATGTTTAAAGTTTCTAAGCCCAACACTTGGCACACTTTGTGCTCGTGAAATTTCACCTAGAATTCTGAAATTTGGCAAATATTACAAATAAGTCAACAGAAATGAGAAGGACATAATTTTGCGATCTTAGTGATGCAGCAACCAGGAAAATCACAAAAATGTCCTAAGAGCAGAACATGGCATTGTGGAAGAACTCAGGCAAACCAACAAGGTTTATTATCTATATGGAAACTTGTAACTGACAAATACCTGGGCATGGCAATACTTCAGAAGAAAGCAGTAACATGATGGAAACTAGACAGGAAAAATAGTTCACTTCACAAGGTTTTAGTAAAAATAGCCAATGTTAAAGTGCTGCCAATTTGAGGCCATTGCTTTAAAAAGCCAAACATCCCCCTAATGTTCACTGGATCAAAGTGATCTGATCACAAAATAAAATGCATCAAAAAGATACAGGGAAATGTAATGGCAACATAGAGATAACAATGCATCAGGTTCTTTTTTTAAACCTTTACACTTACATCACAAAAAAAACATAATGACAATCAGCAGGTTATTAATGCTACCAAACTTGGAGGAAGTTCTTATATTTAAAATAAAAGAAAACTATGCATAAATATACAAGAATAACAAAAGACTATTTTTTGCTTGTAGGAGCACTGTAATTTTATTTAAATTGTAGGTGTTTCTGCAAAAAAGGGAGGGAACTGCACTTAAAAAGACATCAAATTCTACACTTCATATACCTGTATAGTGCTCATCTTTAAACTGTTGGCAAGAGTAAAATGCCCACAGGAACAAATAAAAAGGGAAAATTATTTTTAAATCATCCAAACTATAATAACCAAAGAAATACTTCATCTAGTTCCTTTCTTTCCTCCCTCGGGTAAATCTGAGATACCTTTTTCTTAAAGAAAAGAAAGGTCACTATGAAGCATTGATTTGTTCTGAGATACGGTGTACTTAAATTCCAATCTGTAAAGAACGTCACAGCTATCTTTTCAAAGTGTCTTCTGTATAAAGATGGGAAGGAAACACACTATTTGGTTTCTTACATTTAAATAAGAGCAATGTTCAAAATAATCATGTGCATTTCGGATTCAAACAAGAAAATAGGAAGAGACCAGCACAAATGTGGTCTTGCTATTTTTTTAAATCTCTTAAGCTTAAAAGAACCAAGAAGCGGCTCTCTAAAACTATTCTATATATAATTCCATTGAAGCAGTGGATTTTACATCATCCACAGCTGTTGTCTACCCAAAGAAAAACAGAGTGCGATTTGACTGGAATTTTCTTCTCTATCATGTAGTGTTACTTTATTCCGTGTACAGGTGTATTTTTGCACTGATGGTAAAACTAAGGAGACACAGTGTGGCAAAGCAGCTAGGAGAGGACCTTTCCCGAATGAGGCAATTCACAGGTTATGTTCTGAATTTACAAATATCCAAATGTTTCCTCCAAACGGCAGATCTTTCCTGTGACCATTTTAAATCAAGTGTATTACCAGCGTGTGAATTTCTGCTGTACCTGGTGATTAATTTTATTTTGTTGCCATAAAATGTATATACATCAATGGATATTTTAGATTCAAAGTCGCCTGTACTTTAAAGTGAACACGCTAGCTTTATGAAAGGAGGCTCAGAATTTCAAAAAGTTATTTTAGATAATTTTCAAGTTTTTATTTCAATCATATCAAAGAAAGTGCTATGATTTATAATGTTCATTAGAATATACAGTATACTATAGTATATAAAATTATAGTATACCCTTTTTAAGTATAAAATATGCAAGATTATAACTAAAAATGTCAATTGGTGAAATAAATAATGACAAATAGAAATGTAAAGATTCTCTGTCACAAAATAGTATCTATAACTAAGGTTGGTAATTATTTGGGGGCGCCTATTCATTCTCCTACTGGATAGTCTTGTATATTAATGATAATTATGTAAATAAAATATTGTACAATGATTTACTTAGTTCAAACAGTACTTCTCAAGTCTATCTTGTATCTTTGTAATCAATATAAAAATTTAGATGTAGTACTGTTTCTATACAACTCCTTTTGTATTATCATTAGTTCAAAATACGATGGGGGTACAAAGGTTTTGGTTACTTGGATCATTTTTGTAATGCTTGAGTCAGGGTTGTAAGTGTGCCCACCATTCAGATAGTGCTCATTGTACCCATTAGGCAGGTTTTTGCCTGTTCCTTCCTCCCCGCCCCCCCCCAATCAATCAAATCCTGGTTGATTCCCGCTGAGTTTTACTTCCTTCTGTCCACATACGTGCTCATTGGTTAGTTCCAGTTTAATAGTAAATACATGTGCTGTTTGTTTTTCCATTCTTTAGACACTTCACTTAAGACAATGGTCTCCAGTTCCATCCAAATTGTTGCAAAGGCCTTAATTCCTCCTTCCTCATGGCTCAGCAGTATCCACAGTACACACATATCACATTAGGTTAATCACTCATCAATTAATCCACTCAGCAGTTAATTCTGCTGCAATAAACATTCAAGTGCACATGTCTTTTTGATAAAAAAGACTTCTTTTCCTTTGGGTAAATTACTAGCAGTAGCATTGCTGGATCAAATGGTGAAGCATCTCCACACTGCATTCCATGCTAGTCATACTAATTTGCAGTCCTGCACAGCACTCCTTTCTCTCTGGGTCTGCACCAGTATCTATTGTTTTTGGATTTTTTTTTGTTTGTTTTTTGTTTTTTTTGTTTTTGGATATTTTTAATAAAATCCACCCTAACTGGGGTAAGGTGATATTTTATTATGATTTTAATTTGCATTTCCCTGTAGATTAGTGACTATTTTCCATGTTTATTGACCATTTGTCTAGCTTCTGTTCATGTCTTTTGCCCACTTTTTAACAGGGTTTTTGGGCTTTTTTCCTTGCCTATTACCCTGAGTACTTTGTAGATTCCAGTTATTAACCTTTTATCAGAAATATAGCTTATGAATATTTTCTACTATTCTATGTGTTGTCTATTTGTTCTGTTTCTTAGCTGTGCAGAAGTTTTTTTAATTTAGTGAACTTCCATTCATTTATTTTTGCTGTTGCTGTGATTGCCATTAGGGAAGGTGTCCATACTGCAGAAATTAATTCCATAAAATCAAGACAGAGGGAATCCTCTCCAACTCTATGAAATTAGTGTCACCTTGGTATCAAAGCCAGGAAAGGCCACAACAACAACAACAACAACAAAACTACAGACCAATATGCCTTATAAATACAGATGCAAGAATCTATAACAAAATACTAGCAAAATGAATTCAACACTGCCTCAAAACAATAATCTACCAAGACCAAGTGGGCTTCGTCCAAGGGTGGTTCAACATATGTAAATCAATGAATGTGATTCACCACATAAACAGAAGCAAAAACAAAGACCAAATGATTATCTCAACAAATGCAGAAAAAATTCAGCAATCTTTCATGATAAATACCCAGAACTAAATAGGCACAGAAGGGATTTATCTGAAAAGTCTATCTGACTTCTTGCTGTCGTGGAACCCGTATTTGTACAGAGATGTATCTGTCTCGCCTCTGTCTCTCTCTATCCCCATCCAATCTCTCTCTCTCTTTCTCTTTCTCTTTCCCATCCTTCTTCTCCTCCTCTCTCCCTATGTGTACCCAGCCATCTGTCTGTCTTGCTGCTGCACTGTATTAGGTTTGGTTTTTTTTTACTTATTTTCTTGAGAAAAAGTGCCAAAAATAGAAGCTGAGAGGGAGAATCAAAGGTATGATCGCAGTTACAATCCTCTCAATAGCCTAATAAATTCTTCTAGTTTATAAAATCAGTAGCAATGTGTGAGTTCACCCATGTTCTTACAAACTCACTGAAAATCATCTATGATTTTTAGTAATTCAATAATTTAGGAGATGGAAAATAGTATGCACACTAGTTTTAATTTACATTTATGTAGTATTATTAAGTTGAACATTTTTCCTTTCAACTTTGACACTTGTGTTTTCATTTATACTAGCATTTGTTTTCATCCTCTGAACATCTGTCCCTTGAATACTACTCTTATACGCTTGTATTAATTCTCTAAGTGACATCCATAGCAATTATCTCGTCATCAAATGTATCAGTCGTTCATCAAACTATTAAATTTGTTGAGAATCTAAATATAGTGGAAGCCAGAAAATGTCAGACCTAAATCATTTTGCTTTTGCCTCTTTTTGCACATTTCTTTATATTTATATATTTGCAATCTAATTTATGTTTATTTATAAGCATATGTTTAATTATATTCAATGTATTTTATATATGAAATGTTATCCTGTTAATGAACCTAATGAACTATAGGAAAAGTTCATCTTCCTCTGTATTCTTTCCTCAGTCTTGCAACAATGCATATTAACTAATATGCTAATTCATGTTCCCACTATATGCTCACCTAATTTTCCCCAAAATATTAATAAACGTTTATGGAAGCTTTAATTAAGCATTGTCTTTTCTTAAACATGAGTAGTATTAGTGTAACTTAGATGACGAATAAACGTTATGGTGACTCAATGGTTGAAATGAAGCAGTCTGAGACTGCTTTCAAATCAGAGTTCTTTTCCAGTATGAAATAATAGCAAATTTGGCCAACTAAAGAACGATCATAAATACAATAACGTGGAAGACTCCAAGTGCCAGATATTACAGCGATTACTTAAGACACTTCACAGGACACAAAATGTTACGAAAATTTTGGACGTTTTGAGTCCAAAAATACAAGTATTCTGTGGACTACATAGTGTAGTTATGAATTCAATTTGTAACTTGTTTAAGCTGGTTACTTAACTGCTTGTTGGTAGGAAGGCATAAAGGACAACGTTTACAAAGAAAGGCAAGCAAAACGAACATAACTGACAAAGATCACTTAAATGCACGTGTTTCTTTCTTAATTGCAAATGCAACAAACACTCTTCCTTTTTTCTACTGATACATAAATAACAGTGGTATATGCTTATTTGTTACACTCTTCTAAACGAACAAATGATTTCATTTCTCTGGCTAAGTAACAGTTCCCAATAAAATTACATGGTATATTATCTTGGTGTGAATTAGTTTGTTAGGTACATAACCTTAGAAATGAAATAGCAATCAACAAGTATGCATAAAAATTATTTAAATGTGTATGATGTGCTTTCTTGGATTGAGCAATTCCAGCTTGTCTATCTTATGTTACATTTCCCAACTCCTAAAAATGGAAATGAGTATGAATGTTTAATGACAGCAATATCAAAGTTTTTAAATGTGTTCTTTGGTTATTTATCACCTTACAGGAAGCTCTCTCTTTTTGGTGGAAGACGGACCTATCTCTAATGCTCTGGGTAATCCATTTAGGTGAAAACCAAGCAGGGACCAGGATGCCTCAACTTCAACGTTACTGTTGAACCTGACCAGAATCCTAGAGGGAGGGTGGGGACAGAAGTCTGATTAAAGTATGTTTAAGAGACAATTAATGCAGAATTAGAGACAAGTATAGACCTGTTGAGTTTCACTGTAAAGAGAAACAAAGAATGCCAAAGAAGCTACCGGGGCAAGAGAGGTCAAACAGGAAGAAGGTTTCTGTTGTTGTTCCTTGTTTTTTATGACAAATGAAAAATCGTAACAATTATTCTTTATAAAGTTCTCAGACAACGTGTTCTCTTAATCCAATTTAGAGCTCTAATGAGAAATGAGCTCTAATTAAGAAATGATGAGTTAGGCTAAAAGGAGGAAAATAATTTTGCCTAGAAAATTTTCGACCCTCAATTAAAGGCAGACCGGTTCTCAAAGCGACTAAAACTTAAAGGTACCATCTACATATCAAAAATGACATCCCTTTCCTTAATGATACTGGAGTAATGGCAGATCTCTGAAGGACGGCCACTCTACAAATAAGAGGAAACAAATGTGTATCAGGTGTGTTTTTAGGAGGATATTTGTAGGCCTTGTAAGCAAATTGTACATGAGGGATTAAAACCTCTTTGGTGATAGCTTATTGGTCACATGTTATAAGTTTAACTAAATAAAATAGAGCTGTGGATAACATTATTTATCACTGATTCACTATTTAAAATGTGCTCTGGATGGAACGGTTCAAGTGTCTGTCTGAAGTATCATAATTGTACTGTTAGAACATATGAAATATGTAAATATGATCTGATACTGCTCGTCTAGCCAGACCTTTACACCAACTTGTCACAAGGAGAAAAGGTTTCCTGGAAGACCCTAAAACATTTTTTAAAATGGTTACTATGCATTGAACAAAATAAATAATTCAATGTGCCTGTGGGGCTACACTCGGTTGGTGTAAATCCTCCATCCTCCACGGCCCAAGGAACACTGAGGTGCTGCCACTGCCGGATGTGGGAGAGACGCACCCTGGAAGAGTGGCCATTCTTCCTCCCCCGCCTGCCCAGGCATCACCCCCGAAAATGATGTTCCCACAGTGGAACAGACTGCACCTATACTACCATTTACTTTTTTGCATTTCTTTTCCAAGCAGAACCTGATTTTGAGATAATCAGTTTTTTATACAATATCTGGGGACATACAGATGCAAAACCTCCTCCTAAAATTTAATCTGGACCTAACCAATACATCCCAGTACCAGAGACAGTCAATCCGGTGCCATCACAACTAAAAAACTAAATGCCACAAAAATCTTGCCACATATTGAAACATAAGACATTCCAGAAACCATCCTGAAGATGCCTATACATTTAAATATAAGAAATTGGCCTCTAGACATTTCCAAATTGTGTAAATGTCAACAGAAATTTTAACAATTAAAATGGACAAATATCAGCTATCCTCTTTGGGAACATTTTATGTATTTGAAGACATGTCTGAAATGAAAATCCCCCCCCTTTTTTTCTTTCCTTTTTTCTTTGAGAATTGCACTTTTTGACAGCAATATGCAGTTCCACGCAGTTCCACCCACTTCCCGCTGCTTTTCAGACTTATGTGGCAGAAGCACCACCAAAATACACATACATATTCATAAGCTGTCTGAAGCATTAATTCCACACATGGCAATGTATACTTGCATCTGTGGTTGGAGCTTCTAATTTGCAAAAGCAAATATAATGTGTCTAAAAATCTTGATGAGTGAGCCTTTCAAATTCAAGCCCAGAACATTAAGCGCCCATGTATACATAATTTCAAGCAGCGATAGGCTAAAGTCTTCTGACTACCTAATAAAATTCTCTCCAAGTCAGTGTCACTACATGAATATGATTATTGTCCTTGCTAATTTCTCTAATTTACTTCTTACATCTATTTCAGGTTATAAATATTCATAATCAAAGTGAAGAGTGCTCCCCTCCACTAGCCTAGACTAACTTGTACTTCCCATAAATCTATTTTCTCCCATTCTAATTTATGAGATGACCAAGAAAAAAATGCCTTGCGGTATTTCTTCCAAAATTAAGAAATAACCTAAACTTTCTATTTTCCAGTATACAATGTCCTATTGGTTGAAATCTTAGCAATAAAAAATTCAAATAATCTTTCACATCACTGAGGTTTTTTTTCTTTTCTTTTTTATATAATAATCTCAGAGGGAGCTGATCCACTCTCTCTGTCCTTGAGTTATAATTGTGCCGCACGAGGATAAAAGTGCGGGTTCACTTTTACTTCTCCTTCTTAGATGGGAGTACCTCTGTGATTTGGCAGCTGTTTTAAGTCAAGAAAAGCCCTAGTTTGCTAATTTGGTATTCTTAAACAAAGAAATCTGCACATACTAAGTGTTGGACAAATAAAGAATTAAAAGATTGGCATCAACCTAAAAGTATAAAAATAGTATGCAGAATCCAAGTTGTAGACTTGCTAATTTCTTGGCAAATTCCAATACGCCAAAAATCACTAAGAGGTGAAAACCTTAGTTACACAAGTAATTGTTTTAACATGGTTAAACAAGAGATATTTTAAGGAACAGACTTTGTAACTCTTGGTAAAAGAAAACAAATTGCTTCTTCACTAATATTTTGAAAAATATAACAGATTATTTGAATTTTTTCTTTGTTTGTTTGTATTGATTTCATTTATCATGTCAGTATATCAAAACAGATGCCTGAGGCTCGGCACCTGTAGCACAGTGGTTATGGTGTCAGCCACATACACCAAGGCTGGTAGGTTCGAACCCAGCCTGGGCCAGCTAAACAACAATGACAACTGCAACAACAACAAAAAAATAGCCAGGCATTTGGGCAGGCTGAGGCAAGAGAATCACGTAAGCCCAAGAGTTGGAGGTTGCTGTGAGCTGTGACGCCACGGCACTCTACCAGGGGCAGAATAGTGAGACTCTGTCTCCAAGAAAAAAAAAAGACATCTGAAATTGCTCAGTTTCCTGAGGAAAACAGATAGCCATGGGCCATGGTTGAAGTTTTGTTATTTAGAGCACATAGTCTTTTCTTCTAAAAGGATTCATTAACAAGAATTAAAATGTTTATTCACTAACCTTGCAAATGAACATGAAAATATTTGGAAGGCAAACAACTGTGTGTGATGGCACTATACAGAGTGGCTTTGGGGGAGCTATATGACAACACATATCTTAATCTTCCAAACTACTTAAACAGATTCATGCCGTCTGCCAATGCCTTATTTTCAAATTCACCTACCTCCTAAAAGGAATTTACAGCCCCCAAATCAACACCTGCAGTGTTTTCAGTGGCCGAGAGTTCACATTCGGAACTGACCCTCTCCTCCTGTTTCAGTTCTCACTCTTTCTGCACAGTAAATGCTCTTTTCGTGGTCTATTTAATGCCACATTTTTAACATTTTGTGTTTCTTGGTGATTTCGCTGCTTAAAAGGACCCCCAAGCATAGTGCTAACGTGCTGCCTCATGTTCACAAGTGCAAGAAGGCTGTGATGTGCCTTACAGAGAAAATATGCATGTTAGATAAACTTAGTTCAGCCATGAGTTATTATGCTGTTGGCCAGGAGCATAATAAATAAGGTATATTTAAACAGCAACACATAAACAAGATCACGTATTGCTTAGTTCAGAAGAATGTGAATGTGACAAGAGGCTCACAAGGTCTAACCCCTTATTTCTCCTTGAGGAAGTGGTTCCGTATTTGCTCATTAAGTTTCAAGATAATGTTACAGAACGAAACTTGCAAATAATGAGGACAGGCTGTGTATTTAAAATCAATTTGGCTATGTTATTCCACCCGAAGGAGGGGCAGCGCTAGACGGGAAGCAGGACACTCACATTTGCTTTAAAAATCTGTCTTTATTTGAAATAAAAATCTGTATTTTCGACCTTAGGGTCTGATTCATACCAAACAAAAAGCTTCTATGGATTGACTGTTATGACTTTGGGCCTACCGGTGAAATTACTTTTCTACTGAAATCCAAATTCCTAAAATCACTATTCTTATCCCTTTAGATGTTTTTGTGCTTGGTAAGACCACATTCGGGAAAATACCTGACATGGTCTCTCTTATGAGACCCAACAGTAAAACTGCAAGTGCCACAGACTACACACAGGGACACATGCTAACATTAAATCAAAAGAAAAAAAGAAAGAAAGAAAGAGAACCTGATAGTGTCTATATGCATTTGTTTGTACGTGTGTGTATACATATATGAGATATGATATGATCATATGATATGATGTGGTATGCTATGGTATGAATGCTCATGCCATTGTTGAGCTGGCAAGTCTAAAATCATAGTACAGGCAAACAAACTAGAAACTCAGGCAGGAATTGATGCTACAAACTTGAGGCAAACTGTTTCTCAGTTTTAGGTCTTGGAGCCTTCCACTGATTGGATGGGGCCTGTCCACACTACTGGGACTAATGGTTTTTCTTAAAGCTCACTGACTGTAGATGTTAAGCACACCTACACAGTATCTTCACGGCAAAACACAGGTTGGTGTTTAACAAACAACTGGCCACCACAGCCACTGGCACATAAGATTAACCGTCACAGACCCTTAAATGATAAAAACTGCCTCCGATAAACACTAATGAGCAATAGGGAAAAGGAAATAACTGAAGCCACACTCCTAATTGTTTCACTAACTGTGTGGTATTTTAAAAGTCACTTACAAGGGTACATGTGAAATTTACAAAATGTAGAATATAAATGTCTCATCACAACAACTAAGAAAATGCCGTGAAGTTTATGTTAACTAGTTTGATGAAAGTATTTCAGATTGTATATAAAACCAGCACGTTGTACCTCATGATTGCATTAATGTACATAGGTATGATTTAAAAAAAAGAAAAAGTCACTTTTCTTCTCTTAACCTCAAAATGCTTTTTTTTTTTTTTTTTAATGGAGAGGGGGAAGGCGGCACCTGTTGCTCAGTGGGCAGGGCGCCAGTCCTATATACCGAGGAGGGTGGGTTCAAACCCAGCTCCGGCCAAAAACTGCAACAACGAAAAAAAATAGCTAGCTGTTGTGGTGGGCACCTGTAGTCTCAGCTACTTGGGAGGCTGAGGCAAGGGAATCGCCTAAACCCAGGAGTTGGAGGTTGCTGTGAACTGTGTGATGCCACGGCACTCTACCGTGGGTGATAAAGTGAAACTCTGTCTCTACAAAAATAAATAAAAATAAATAAATAAATAAATAAATGGAGGGGGGGAGTGGAATTAACACATTTCTGGTGAGACTTCATATGGATGACCTGAAGAGCTTAAGGCAATCAATGAGGGGCACTGATTGTATTATTAGGGTCTATGTCTTTTGAATTGTATTCCTAGACATTAATAGATCCCTGACAGGTAGTAGGTATTTCGTAAAAGTCTGTGGAAGGAAAGAAGGAAGGGAAAGAGTAAGGGAGGAAGGAAGGTTCGTTAGTTGAAAGGAAGAAATAAATGAATAAATCAGTAAATGAAGACACACGGGCCAGAATACATTTCTGGAAAAAACAAATTCACTATCCCTAAGACTACAGAAAAAAACAAACAAGACTAAAGAATAGTCCCTTCTTTTAAGTAATTTAGCCCTAACCCATAAGTAAGGTCAGTTTGCAAGCAACCATAATACAAATATATTAAGAAAGAAATACAGAAAAAAGAAAATACAACTAATACATACAGCAATTTAAGATTTTTGGTGTAAGGTCAACAAAAAGCATATTCTGAGATATAAAGGATAAAAAACAAACATATGATGTATGAGATCAACCAACCAAGGATTCAAGCATTATAATAGATGGATCTAAGTGTGGCTTCATAGATCCGGACTACTTTACAAATTAATTCATAAGGATAGAGTTGCTAAATTTAAAAGAAGGATATCTTTAGAATGACACTGTTAGAATGGAAAATGTAAGGGAGAACTGTAATTCAGCCAGTTGGTGTGATGGATAAGAGCCTGAAACCTGAGGTATCCATCGGTGCTTACATCAAATTATCCAAGGAAAAGGATCTTATCAGATGACCCAATAAAGCATGAGGTTTTCTCATAACCTAGTTGGAATATCCTTCGAGACCAACCAATTCCTTATGTTTCAACTCTGAACCAGTTTAGCAGCTTTCCAGTTTCTCAGTCTGCTTTGCAGGCATCTTGCAATGCAGAGGCAATACCCTGGAAAAGTACATCACCCACCGTGAATTAGTATATAGGCATTCTAGTCCCATAAGAATATTTTTGTTAGATTTATTACCCTAGGTTTTATGTTCTAGAAACTATAGCAATTCTTGCTGGGTAGAAAAGAATAAAATTTCTGGAGCTTAAAATTTGAGGACTAGAAACTGTACCTCAATGAACAAGTCATAAGATATAAGACAGTTCCATGGGTGTGTGCGAGTTTTCTCCCCTTGTGTCTTCCAAATGTTGGTCTTTGGAGATACCTGAGTGTTAAAAGCTAAATGGACCCAGAGGCTTCAGGAAAAAGATTAAAAAATAAGGACTATGTCAATGGGCAGAAATTATGAGTGGACCATTCCAAATGGAGAGAAAAGCACGGATAAGGTCCAAAGATGGAGAAATACAATGCACATGTTAGCAGAATAAACAGGGCAGCCCGGACGGTGCACTGGGTTCATTCACAGAAAGACTGAACAAGATGACTGTAAGGCAAACTCTGGCCATTTTGAAGAATTTTAAGCCACTGTTTTAAAAAAAACCTTTTTTTGTTTACTGGCAGTGGGAAGTCACCAACTTTTGATTTTTTTTTTTTTTGAGCCAGTGACTATTAGCATAATTAACTTGTTAAAAACACAGTGGATAACAAGTGACTGACTGATCCATGATTTTTTTTGCAACAGCTTAAACAGGAGGCAATAATAATCCAAACTTGAAAGACAGCTGTAATAAAAACAGGGGACGGCTATGCAAGACTCTAAGGAAAGGATAGTTGCTGGGATTCACTGAGCATCTTGTCGGTTATGGAAGGCGAGGGACACAGGAAAGTTGATGCATAATTTAGGGGTAGTAATTCAGGGTACAATAATGCTCTTTTATTGTTTAGTTATCCATATGCTGTTCTATAGCTTTCAAACATCATTTGACATTAATGGTTTGAAGTGCTTAGTATCATTATTGAACATCTGCAACTGGGTTCATTATTTAAGGCGAAGCCCAATTTCTTTACCTTTCTTGCCTCATACAACCACAGTGAGCTGAAGATTTTCCAACTGCTTGAACCACCCATAAAAACAGAGGTATGCAAAAGGCAAGAGGCCAATCTAACAATATCACTATACAAGATTTACAAGAGTAAACTATTCAAAAACCGAAGTTCTCCAGCTAATAAATCTAGCACTGTTAGTCCATTCTTGACAGCAAGCTGACCTGGATACCAAGAATCCTAACACCAGCCTGACTTGGCTATATGATGTCCACTCCATAAACATGTCCAACGCCTCTCCTTTCTAGAACCTTGTTTCAACTAAGCAGTATTTAGAAAACAAGAAGAGCAAAGACTCTCAGCAAGCAATTCACCAGTAGTACAAGAAGCACAAATGTGCTTTTTGGTACTACCTTACTCATACACAATCCCAACTTTAAAAAAAAAAATGCATTCTAATGTTTAAGACAGTTACCACAGCAACCAAGTGAACAGTTAAAAGGTAAGGAACTTAATCAATGCAAGTCATTGTTGGGAAGATTATCCCTTGAGACAAATCTCTCACTGCTAAGATTATTGCTATTTATCTGAAGTATTTTCTGAAAAGGTAAAAATGACTGACTGAAGCTTCAGATCAATGAGATGGTTTTTTTTTTTCTTTCAATGAGCTAAAGCTCCCAGTAGACCTGAGCTGCACTTTTAATCATGACATTAATCGATAGCAATTATACCCAAGAGAACGCCAACATAGGTTTTCCAGGAAATCTCATGGGGCTCAGAAAGTGCTGCACTTGTAGAAACAGTCAATATTATGTACTATAAAATAGAATTTAGGTTGGTTTCTTCCCTTTTCCCTAGAGCAGAAATACAGTACTCTAGGCCCAGAAACGTTAGAATAGTGCCTTCCCAACTGTGATATGCCTAAGAATCACCTGGTTATTCTGTTAAAATGAGGATTCTCATTCAGTTAGTCTGAGGTCTGGCCTGAGATCTGCATTTCTATAACCTCCTTGGTAATGACCGCACTGCTAGTAAGTAGTAAGATGTTGGACTCCATTAGATTGATCAGAAGAAAGAGTAAAAGCCACACACATTGGCTCAGAAATACTTACAAAAGAGGCAGCTGACCATGAGACCATACAGAGAGATTTTTACGTCTAGATGTTTTCCAGCAAGGTGCCCTCCTTGGAAAATAACAGAGAAAAATGGCGATGCTAAATATACCTTGAAGAGTAGCATTTCTGAAGTACATTATAAAGAACCCCAATTTCCTGAGATACAACTAGGTATTGCCAGAAAAATAAGATGCTAATAACAGGCCAAATGGGCGTATAACTGAGCTGAACAAAATAAATAACAATAATGGCTGGCTAACACTTGTTAAGCACTTACTATTAGCTCTGTGAGGGAAGAACCACAGATCCCTATTTTTCAGATGGGCAAAGGGAGGTAAGGAGATATGAAGTTACTTTTTCCAAGGTCACGATGCTAGTGACCTGGTGAGTGTCAGAGGCAGAACTTACTCCCAGCAGGCTGCCTGCAAAGCACGGGCTCTGCTCTCTAGAACATTTCAGTATTTCAGCACATTTCAGTACTGATGGGAAGTGTGATCACCACAAGGTGATGTAAGGACTTGCAGAGTTGCCAAGGAGTACGGAATGGAGAGGAGAGAGGAAACCTTGGAAGTCAAGGCAAGACAGAGCACAGGGACAAGCTCGAGAAGGGAAAAGTTAGACAGTGGAAGTGACTCTGGGTGAAATAACAGATTCAGAAGAGTGTACTGGAGCGAAGACGTCATCCACCCAGACAAGACGGGCAGAAAAAAGAGAAATCTCAGCAAAGAAAGGCCCACGGGGGAGAAAGCAAGTCAAGTCGCAGATCTCACCCACCCCTCGAGTACAAAAACCTTGTCCTGCCACCAAACATGGAAAAAAGCTCATGAAGACAACAAAGCCACGATTATTCTCACACTAACTCCCCAATTTACAGATAAGCTAAGCCCCATGAAGAGTCTATCTCTTTCTTCTTCCTACAGGCAGGATTGGACATTGTGCTTCTAATTAGCAATTCCGTGAAAGCAAGTAGGGAAAACCTCGTCAGTTTCTTTTTCTCTCACTCTGGGATTTGGCAACAGGTTTGAGAGAAGGAGGTTAGGATGTAAAACTAATGATGACAACACACTCTTATTAGTCCTAGATTTTAGCTAACCCTATTTGCAGGGCTATAGATTACGATAGAAAAAAAATATGTACTGAGTGGATCTTTTCTTAAATTTGTAGTTGGAACCAGGACACAAGGAGCACAGGAGACAGAGTGTATTTCAGGTCAGGCAGAATGGGAAATAAAGTAGTTGTTTGGTTAGATGAGCTCTGGGAAATGGTTCAGTTGTTCAGACAAGCATTAAAACAAACAACTGAAACAACTGAAACACTGGAAACATTTAAAGTTCACTGATCCCTAATGCAATACACGTATATGCAGAGATGGACCTAGAAAATGCTAGCGCTAACTTAAGAAAAAGAAAAACCCCAACCGAAGACAAAAAGTTGGCTTTAAACATCCTGAAATGATCAGATGTATAAAGGTATTTACAAGCACCAAAATGGACAACCTTTTTTTCTAATGAAACAAGATAGGTCTTTCCTCCAAGATTGAAATGAATCACACAACAGCAACAGGCGTACCTTGGAGACAGTGGGAGTGGGTTCCAGACTACTGCAGTAAAGCCACTACCACAATGAAGTCAGAAACACAAATTTGTGGGGTTCCCAGTGTATAGTAAAGTCACGTTTCTACTATACTGTAGTGTATTAAGTTTGCCATAGCATTATGTCTAAAAATCTCAATGTCATAATGTAAAAATACTTTACTGCTATAAAATGTTAATAATCATCTGAGCCCTCAGCAAGTGGTAATGTCTTTACTGGTGGAGAGTCTCATTTTGATTTGACAGCTACTGACTGATCAAGGTGGTGGTGGCTGAAAGTCAGAGTGGTCACGGTAAGACCACATTGAAGTGTGCAGCATTGATCGACTCTTCCTTTCACAAAGGATTTCTTGTAGCATGTGATACTATTTGACAACATTTTGCCCACAGCTGGACTTCTTTCAATATTGGACTATAAAAGTTTATGGAATACTCTCAATTCCTTGTGCTCATTTCAACAGTGTTCCCAGCTTTTCACCAGGAGTAGATTCCATCTCAAAAAATAGCTTTCATTGCTCATCCATAAGAAGCCACTGCTCATTTGATTAAGTTTAATCATGAGATTACAGCTATTCAGTCCCATCTTCAGGCTCCACTTAGAACTCTAGTTCTTCTGCTCTTTCCACTGTATCTGTAGTTACTTCCCCCACTAAAGTCTTAAATCCTTCAAAGTCATCCATGTAGGTTGGAATCAAGTTCTTCCAAACTCCTATACATGTTGTTATTTTAACCTCCTCGCATAAATCATGAATGTTGTTATGGCATAGAGAATGGTGAATTATTTCCAGAGGTTTCCAATGTACTTCGCCCAGATCCATCAGAGAAATCACTCTGTATGCCCCTGACAGCCTTAGGAAATTTATTTCTTAAATAAAAGCTAAAAGTCAAAAGTACTCCTGGATCCACAGACTGGAGAAGGGATGTCATTTTAGCATCATGAAAACATTAATCTCCTTGTTCATCTCCATCAGAGCACCTTGTCAGTGAGCAATAAAATTTTACAATATTTTTTGAGTAATACTTTTCAGAAATCATTTTGTGAATTATAGGTCTCAACAGCCTTCTTAAAATATTCAGACAACCATGTTGTACACAGATAGGCTGTCATCTGGACTTTGTTTTTCCACTTACAGAGCACAGGCAGAGTAGATGTAGCATAATAAAAGGTTCTAGGATTTTCAGAATTGCAAATGAGAACTGACTTCGATTTAAGGTCACCGGTTGAAGTAGCCTCTAACGAGAGACACCCTGTCCTTTGAAGCTCTGAAGCCAGGCACTGACTTCTCCTCTCTAGCTATGAAAAGTCCTAGATGGCATTTTTTCCACTGTAAGACAGTTTCATCTACGTGGAAATTGTTCAGTGCAGCCACCTTCATAAGTTATCTCAGCTAGATCTCCTGAATAACTTGCTGCAGTGCCCATATCACCACTTGTTGCTTCCTCATCTTGCACATTTATGTTATGGAGATGGCTTTTTCCTTAATCCTCATAAGCCAACCTCTGCTGGTTTCCAGCTTTTTCTCTGCAGCTTTGTCACCTCTTTCAGCATTCATCAATATGAATAGAGTAAGGGGTTTGCTCTGGATTAGGCTTTGGGTTCAGGAAATGTTGTGGCTGGTTTGATTTTCTATCCAACCACTCAGGCTTTCTATCAGTAACACAGCTATTTTGCTTACTTGTGAGTGTTCACTGGACTTGCAATTTCAATTTCCTTCAAGAACTTTTCCTTCACATTCAGACATCAGCTTAAGTGTCTGGTGTAAGCAGACAAACTTTTGGTAAAAGACTTGGGACTCTTTCTTTCAAGGGAACACTTAGAGGTCATCATAGGGTTATTAATCAGGGCCTAATTTCAATCTTGTTATGTTTCAAGGAATAGGGAAGACTTAGGAAAGGGAAATCAAAAAGGCAATGATGGGTAGAGCAGTCAGAACACATACAACATTTATCAATTAAGTTTATATCTTATATGAGCTTGGTTCTTTGTACCCCTCAAGCAATTACAATAACATCAAAGATTATTGATCACATATCACCATAAAGATATAACAAAATACCCTTCATAATTTTGAGGTATGTCCCACCTATACCAATTTTGTTAAGTGTTCTTATCATGAAAGGGTGCTGAATTTTGTCAAATGCTTTCTGTGCATTAATTGAAAGGATCATATAGTCACAGTTTTTACCTTTATGTCATGAATTACATTTCTTGATTTGCATGTGTTGAACCATCCTTGCATCTCTGGAATGAAGCCCGTTTGGTAGTGGTGATTTATTTTTTTGATGTGCAGCTGAATTCAGTTTGCTAACATTCTGTTAAGAATTTTTGCATCTACATTCATGAAGGATACCGATCTGTAGTTCTCTCGTTTAGTTATGTTCTTCCCTGGCTTTGGTATCGAGGTAAATGCTGGTTTCATAGAACGCACTGTGGAGGATTCCTTCCTTCTCAATGTTATGTGATAACTTCTACAGTATAAATACAAGTTCTTCTTTGTAGATTTGGTAAAACCTGGGTATAAAACTATCTGGACCAGGAAATTTTTTCATTGCTACTTCAGTTTTGTTGCTTACTATTAGTCTCTTCAGGTGATCCATTTCTTCTTGATTGAGACTGGAAACCTGGTGTGTTTCCAAGAATTTGTCCATTTCTTCCAAATGGACAAAGTTTCAAGTTTATGATCATAGATTTTTATAGTATTCTGAGATGATGTTTTGTATTTCCATGATGTTGGTTGTGACATCTCCTTTTCCATTTTTTAACTGAGCTTATTAGAGTCCTTTCTTTTCATTTGCTAATTAATCTGGCAATTTTGTTTATCTTTTCGAAGAACCAACTTTTTCCTTCATTAATCTTCTGGATAGTTTTTTAGTTCACAAAAATTAATTCATGATGGATAAAAGACTTAAGCCTAAGGCAAAGAAACTACAAGAATTCTAAAGAAAGTATTGGAAAAACTCTAATAGATATCTGCCTAGGGAAAGAATTTATGAAGAAGGCCACTAAAGCAATCACAGCAGCAACAAAAATAAACAAATAAGACCTGATCAAATTTAAGTTTCTGCACAGCCAAGGACACAATCAACAAAGTAAATAGACAACCTACAGAATGACAAAAAAAAATTTACACGCTATACATCTGACAAGAGCTGATAACCAGAATCTACAGAGAACTCAAACAAATTAGCAAGAAAAAAAAATCAAACAACCCCACCAAAAAGTGATGAATAGAAAAAGACATGAACAGAAACTTTTCAAAGAAAGATAGTCTAATGGCTGACTGAGACATGAAAACAGTGCCCAATACCTCTGATCATCAGGGAAATGCAAATTAAAACCACAATGAGATATCACCTAACTCCAGAGAGAATGGCTTATCTCAAAAACTCCCAAAGCAACAGATACTGATATAGATGCTGAGTGAAAAGAACACTCATTTATTATTGGTGGGATTACAAACTAGTACAACCTCTGCAGAAAGAAGTATGGAGATACATTAAAGAACTAGGAAGTACACCTACCTTTTGATCTGGCAAATTCTCTATCAGTTATTTACCCAAAGGAAAGAAAGGCATTTTGTTAAAAAGACGATTGCACTTGAATGTTTATAGCAGCACAATTCACAATTGCAAGGATGTGGAAACAACCCAAATGCCCATCAATACATGAATGGTTATAACCCAAATGTGTGTACCCCAGTAACATTCTACTTTTTTAAAAGATATTTGAGAATTATCTAAATGCAACAGGAAATGAGCATATAATGTCGGAAAAAATGGCTTGGACAGACTTTCTCAAGGCAAGGTTGCCAAAAACTTTGAACTGTTATAAAAGAAATGCAATTATCTTTGAACCACAATAAAAGGAGAGATGGGAGCTATACCCACCCTTATTCTCCACTATCACTTCAGGACCTTTATTTGTTAGGTTATAGGGCAAAGTAACCTAATTTTGCTATGGTAGTACTTTAATCTACATGTACACACTTTTCAAATATTTTAATTTTATCTAAATGTTTTCCATCAGCATGTTTTTTTTTTGTAAGAATCCTTCATTGTTCCAAGACACAAATCATATTCCTTTGAATTCCAGATGGAAACACTTTAGGCCTATTTATGAATGAATTTCATAGACATGTATACACACACAGTTTCAACGTTAATATACAAATACGGTCCAAGAGGTCCTATTGTATTGATCTTCACTGGCACTTAGGAAAATGTTTCCAGGTGGCAGGCACCTGCTCTGGCTCTGACACCACAACCCCAAAACCTATAGTCAATCTCCAAAACCGGGAAGTGCGACTGACTATATATTTCATTACGTAGTAGTTTTGGCAGCTCACTTGGAACTGGCTATTGCCAGCTGGGCATTTTGCCATTTCCTTGAGGCAAAATAAAATGGAAGATGCAAGGGTTTTATTGTAATTTTCCACCACATATTTATATCATTATGGGTTTTGTGCTGCTCCAGTCCCCACACAGTCTCACTGAATATCTTCTTATTATGTCACTGAGATTTGAAGCAAATATAGGATGATGCATGAAAACAAGGCACTGTATATAGTAAATGTCTGAAGATAACACCATGCCTTCTCAGAATGGGCTACATAATTTGCAGCGCCCCTTGTTCAAAACGCAGAGGAAAAGTGCCCTTGGAAGTGCTGCAATATCAAGCGTTTTCCTTTCTTTCAAGGCTTCTTTCTCAACCTGCCCCAGGTGTTATTTGTTATTTAACATTGCGACCCCTCAGGCTGAGATGCCCTTGCAGGGAGTGCAAACTCTCTGGGGTTCCACCACACACAAGCTGCCCACTTGCTAACAGCTGAGTTCTCCCTCCCACCAGCAACCAAAACAATGGCTGCACAACCTAGGAAAGTGGAATCAGGCATCTCCCTTCCCACACAGAGACCTACCACCCCAGTGCACAGGCAGATGGACAGCCTCCAGGAGAGCCTACACAGGATGCGCCAGGCGTCTAGATCGGGGCAAGGGAGACGCATCCACTTGGCATTACTGCAGGAGAACCGCCACATCAGCACCCTGTTCTGAGACCTGGAAGCCTCCTGATCCAGAGTCCAGTCATTCCTGCCAACAATCAGCAGTTGCTGGGCAGCAGGAAGGAAGAGGACAGGTAGGGTTTGAGTCCTAGGGGTGAGGAAGTAGTAGGGGACATTAGCAGAGAACCCCTTCCACAGAGGTGGTCCCCTGACCACGGCTTCAAGTCCTGGGGCATGTCCATTACCCCACCAGACTTCACGTAGGAAACATGAATACAAACATAAAATTAAGGATTTCAAGACAGGAGGCTCAAGGCATTAAATCCCAAGTGGTTGTTCTCATGGAGTGAAGAAGCCGGGCTGATGCATACGTGTGTAAAACTGGACGACTGAGCTCATTCTGCAGCACATATAGCAAGGTCAACAGAGAGATTATCAATAGCATGGCCCCTACACAAGTACGACACAGAAATGTATGTATTCCTTATTTTTATTTTACATAACTAAATACATACACAAGCTCACAAAAGAGAACACAAACACTGGAGAAATCTGAGTAAACCTGGGGAAAGATGGATTGCACCCATGTCAATACCTTAGCCGTGCTACTACATTATTTTGGAAAAGATCTTTGAGAGAAAACAGGTGAAGTTACCAATGATCTCTCTGTAGTGTTTCTTACAACTGCAAATCATAATTACTCCATAAAAAAAAAAGATGCAAGGGGCTCAGTGCTTGTAGCTCAGTGGCTAGGACACCAGCCACATGCACCGAAGCTGGTGGGCCCGAACCAAACCCCGGCCTGCCAAACAACAATGACAACTGCAACCAAAAAACAGCCGGGCATTGTGACAGGCACCTGTAGTCCCAGCTACTCGGGAGGCTGAGGAAAGAGAATCTCTCAACCTCAAGAGTTTGAGGTTGCTGTGAGCTGTGACATCATAGCACTCTACCAAGGGCAACATAGTGAGACGCTGTCTCCAAAAAAGAAAAAAATGCAAGAGATTAAGTGGACACATGCAATTTACATGAAATCATTAACAAAACTACCATATCTGGATATATTCAAAATATCTAACTAAATATAATTTAACAATAAAATGATATAAAAATTGACCCAAGGACAGCGCATGTGGCTCAACGGAGTAAGGCACTGGCCCCATATGCCGGAGGTGGTGGGTTCAAACCCAGCCCTGGCCAAAAACTGCAAAAAAAAAAAAAAATTGATCCTTACAGTAAGCTACTCTAATACAAATTCTGCAAACAACATGTTAAACGTGTTAATTCTTCCTCTCAAGAAGAACATGTTCAGCTATATTTCTTGCCAAAACTTATCTATTTAAGATAAAATGAAAACATGCATTCTAGAAACTATGAAAATACTCCGGAAACTGAAGTGGTCTATGCAAAGGCACGCCTTTATTCATAAAAGGAAGAGATGACTGAATGTGGAAAATCCCGAAATCAACATTAAAATAAAATTCTTGCATACAGAAAATTTATCTATATACCATTTAAAGCTGGAAGTACACATAGGGTGCTGGTGTGGTTACTTAATTTTTATATACAAAAGACAAAATATCTTATCTGTCAGATACTGAAATACTAAAAGTGTAGGAGGGGCAATGAATTCTCCAGGCTTAATTGCCGGAGGACTGGAGGCAGACGAGAATTCCATGTTGCTTTTTAGGACTGTGTATAATACAAGCAAATAGGCAAAGGAGATCATTCTTGTTACAGTCTGAGGGAAAGGACGTCGCCATGTCTGTAGGGTCTCAGAGACAGAGACTGCACAAAGAGTACCGATTTCTACTTGAACTGTGTTAAATGAGGTAATGGAAGAAACACCACACAGCCAAGCATATTTGAAATACTCCACAGATATTAACAGTTATTACAACAGCAGCAGCATGCTCCCTCTCTGACCTCCGAAGGGCTCAGCACCAGCTCCCAGTGTAAATTACGTATCCAATTACTCTATCCACCATGCCTTGCTCTAGCAGACGGGGCTCCCAGCCAAGAACAACCCATCTTTGGTTCTGGCCAGGACTTTGCAGAGACCTGAACTGTGAAAATGGATCGAGAAGTGTGGGATCCAAATTAATTTTGCCCCTGCTAACTCTGTACTTCTGCGTAAACACTGGGCTGTTCATTAGCAAAATGGAATTTAAATTTCAAAGATGAATGAATATTCATTCACTTTGGGTAATTACATACTAAGGCGTTCAAAATACATTTGTTGAATGGAAGACTGAATTAATGAATGGATATGTGCAGAATTCTCTCCCACCTGGCTTTTCTTTTTTTCCCTATTTACCAGCTTAAATTCCCTTGCAGCTTCATTTTAAAGGGAAAAATATCAAAGTAGAAGGGAAGGAAGCACAAACAAAATAGCACTTTGCTCAGGACCTTTCTTGGCTGTACTATTGGGTCCCGGTCCGTAATTAATCACTACCAGCACCAGGGGTGTGGCGTGCCAACAGTTCCACATCACGGTTTGCCAGGGGTAGCAAACACTCGCCTCGTCCTCTACACAAGCTTTGAGCCTGGGAGTCTAACAGAAAGCCCTTAAGAAGCTCCCCAGGCAGGAGAGCAGAGTTAGCTAACAATCAATGTCTCCTTGCTAGCGGTGCCCTAGTTCAGTTTTAACAGTCTCAAGTTCCTACAGATCCCTACGCTCCTGCCCGTGCCAGTCTAGGAAGGAAGCGGGCTTTGCTGCCCCACCTGGGACTTACCAGTTCTGAACAGCTTACCTCTTATGTCTACATGTGCCCCAAGCCCAGTCTGCACTCCTGACTTTGATGCACTTTCTTAAAGGTGTATTCAAAGCCCTCTCCACGCAGCGCGGGCTCGGTTCCCACCTGGCCTCATGCCCTGTCTGCATGAATCCCTGTGGCCTCCATTGCTGGCACCAACACAAACGCAGCTTTGTATCTACCCTGACTCCGTTCTCTTCTCTCATTGATTCCTTAGCACTCAGAACTAAGCTAATTGTATTTCATGCAATTTAATGAACTATATGCAAAATTCTTAATGACTAAGCAAAACAGTACAGGCAAGAGACATAAATTGTGTCACCATACAAACAGTATAAAGGACGGTTTAATATTTAAATAAGCACAAATAGAAAAGAAGATGACAAAATGTGTGGTTTAACACAGATGGACAGGACAAGGTGTTTTTGTGTTGATTCTTCAAAACTAGTTTTCTAAATTGTGCCATTAAAATTAACTGCAGTTCCTAGTCCACTGGTTAATTCAAGCTCTATTTGAGAGGTTTCTTACTAACTTTAAAACTAAAAAGCTACTGAAAGATATGCATCAAACGACCTTTTAATCACCAAAGAAAAATTATCACAGTTGACTGCACACTCTAACATTAAATGATTAATCTTGACATAGGAAAACTGCCATTAGAAATGCATAAATTATTTAAGATAAATCAAACATATGTGTATGATAGTTATTTTTTCTAATCCATTAGTACATTTAGTTAACATGAATATAATAGTCTCATGATTCACACACTTCCAACATGTTCACCTCTCCATTCCAGAAATACACAGGGAAATTGTTGAGAATAAAGAGTTTAATATGATAATGAGAGGAAAAATCCAAGTATAAAATACATACCTTTGACCTAAACTCAGGTCTGACTATTAATAAAGAAAACAGAAAATGTGGAAGAAATTTATTGATAATAATCTAACTGTTAAGAGATCCTGGAACAATTTACAGAACTATGCAATGGAACATTCACTAAGAATTCAGCTTAACACATAACATCCACCCTGCCTGGATAATGGAACACGCCCCTAGTCTCAGGGCTCTTCCTGCGGGGCCATTAAGAATACGTGGCCTTTACAAGTCTAAGTGGACTCACAGTTCCCGGAACACTTTCAACTGTGCTCCTAATACAACACACCTCCAGCCACATCTTTATTTTCTACTACACATCGGAAATTATGACTACCAGTTTGAACACGGTGCCTATTTGCTACGCATAAAAATCCCATTTCTTCTTTAACTTATTTCTAAGTTCAGTGTAGGTATTATCAAAGGGAGAATTTAAATAACCCAACTGTAGTTGTGTTAACAGTTCATCCAAATTCCTCTTAGAAAGTTTTTATCTGAGGGCAATTGATGTTAATACATGGTGGGGGGGTGGGGGGGAATGAGGGAGCAGAGAGATACAGAGTGAGCTTCTGCCAAATCAAGATGAAGGCACGCTTGTAACTGATCAGACAGGCCAGGGCACATGAGTGCCCGTAACCTTTCCACAACGCCTTCTCCACAACCAAGCTGAAGCGTAAGGATGAGTGGCAAACTGATACACTGACTTTAGAAAAGATTAAAGAGGCAGAAGAATCTCCTGCCTCTCTGCAGAGGACCCTCTGGTTTCCACGCAGTCAAACGATGAGAAAAAGAATGAGTAAAGTAAGATTGGGAGGAAGGGGGAGATTTACCTTTATTTAGAAACATAACTAACTAAACATAACATAACTAACATACTAACATTTAGTATATTATAGAAGCTGTTTTTAGTGACCTACAAGTATTGGCTCAATAAATCCTCATAACAATTTTATGGGTAGATAGGATTGTGTAATCCCCATTTTACAGATGAGAATATAGAGGACAGAGAGATGGCGTAGCCTCCCCGAGATCACTCAACGTCTTGGGCCACAATCTGAGCCCGAGCAGCAGGCTCCAGAGTCCCTGCTCACCTGCTCACAACAGCTGCCCTAACCTGCCTCTTCCAGCCACTGCGGAATTAAAATTCCCCAAATCGCCTATACCCCATTCAAAAATTGCCATGAAGAAAACGTTGTGATTACAAAAGAAAATAAAAGTGTATAGTTTTGGAATTTTTTTCCTTCACAGTTAAAGGCAACTATTATTTTATTGAAAAAGATTGTCTTCAAAACACAAATGACAAAAACAGCAGGGAAGGAAATGCTATTTTCAAGTTTCTGGGAGGTTATCATAAACAATGAAGAGAGAAAAGCAAATTAAAGTTTTTAAAGATCCTGGCATTTGACAGTTATCTCTCTGTCTATGACAACTTGAGTGCACGGTGTTCAGGGCTGGACAGAGCAGCCTGCGGGGTGACAATGAAAGATGACCATGCCTGGAAAGGAAAGAGAAGCAGATTGTAAACAGGTGGAAATGCACAGTGAGGTCTGAATGTTGTGGAAATAAGCCCAGGCTCCTTCTCAACTCAGAAGTTCTGCTGAGATGGCTGAACAGATGACAAACGACAACAAACAGAAACTCCGCACCACACAATTCTCCCCAGCAGTGGGATGAGTACCCACCGCAGTTTACTTAACTTGATGCGAACTGACTTTCTTCTCTAACAGTCTAAATATTTGCTATCTATTATATATTCATGTATTGTGTTTTAATACCTTCAGGGTTCTATTCTCCAAGGAACTAATTTATAAATACCTATAGTCAAAATAGCATACTTTCCTCAAATAACAACAAAAGCTTCTATTCAAAGACTTAATATCAATTAATTGGTCAAAATAGGAGCCTGTAAGAGAAATGAGTCTTCCTGGCATTTTAGAATTTAAAACTGAAAAGAATATTTTATTTGGAAAAAAAGAAAAGTTTTGCCTATTCCTAAGCACAATGATTTTGTTTGGTTTTAGTATCAATGGAAACTCAATAATAGGTATTTTATTTCTTCTTGAAGCACCAGGGAGAGCCTATTTATTTACCAAATACTAGCACATTCAATCTGCTCCTTTTATATAGCAACTTTTTTTAAAGGATCTATCTTATTTCTACGTGAAGTTTCACAAGTAGTATTAATTTACTCAAAGGAAATTAATTAATAACTTTAATGTGCTACTTATTTATAATAGATATGGTAACAGCCTATTAGTACTTCAAATCCAGTTACTTGTCAGTTTAAGAAAAATAAATGATTAGCCAAAATCTACTGACCCATCAAATCCCAAAATAAGGAATGTTCTTTTACAAAGGGAGGTGGAGTATGCATTATTTTTCAAAATCAATGTCATAAATACAAAGAAAGATAATAGAAATGTCTATGTTATGGAAGGGAAAGTAAGAAGGTGTAATAATTCAACGCAATACTTTGCCCTTGTCAGTATCCTATACTGGAAGGGAAAAATGCTCTAAAGGAAATTATCTGTTCAGTTGATGATAATGAAATTTTTTACAAATGGTAGGTTAAAGTAGTTCATCAATTAAAAAATGTATTGAGATGGATAATTACATTCATCTTGTCTATAAAAAGAAATATCAAATCCTTATGAACTACACACTGAAGTGGACAGTTCCAAAGGGCCATGGGATATAATATCCTTAGGTGGTGGTTTTAGAAGAAAAGGTATGAGAAAGAGAGAAAGCAAGCAGATGGTAAAGCAATGGGCTAAAATGTTTAGGTGAATCCAGGTAAACACTAGAGGAATAGTCTCTGTATTATTTTTAGTGTTGGAAAATTTTATGCAAATTTGAGATTATTTTTAAAGCAAAAGCAAAAATGACAACAATGAGAAACTACTGAGCAGAATCGATTCAGCCCCATGGACCACAGGACACAAATGCACCCAGTCCCCAGCGTCTGTCCTCGAGGTACTGGTGTTGTTCTGCAGACTGTAACCACAGACAGTCAAGTTTCACAGGACGCGGGTCCACATGCAATGCCAGCCATTTCTAACATGAAGGTCTCTCCAGAAAGGCCCGACTGGCTTGTTCCAGTTCCTCAGCCACTTCAAATTCTATTTCCACAAGAAAGTGAGGCACATCCACCCTAAATGCAATGGCTGCAAAACCCGTACCAGCCCTGGAATTAAGGTGAATCCAGGCACTGGGCTCTGTCCTAGAAAGAGAAAAGATGTATCTTTGGCAGTAATCTTGAGGAATTCACAGCCTATGAAGAAGAAAGCATATAATTCTGTAATTACAACAGAATCTATGAAATGCTGCCATAATGAGGGCGTGTACCCACTGTCCTGAGATGGCATCGGTGAGTAGATAAGACAACCTTATTCAGTTATTCAACAAATATTCACTCTGGGTCAGGGAGAGGAATGTTAGGGATGAATTAGTGCTTCCTTCACTGACAGAAAAAGAAAAGAGAAAGAAATTCTAGGCAAAAGCAATTAATAACATGAGACAAGGGCAGAGAGCCAGGCAAGTGTAAGATGCTTTCCTTGAATAGTAAGGGGATTGGTGTGCCTGGAACACAGCCTCTCCTGGGCTTGTGTATAAGGGGTAAGGTCAGATCCTGAATGGCTTTGTATAACATACTAAGAAACCACTAGATAATTCTGTGGATGTAATGGTAGAACATTGTCAGCAGGAATTTTTTTTATTTGCTTTTAGGAGGCAGGGTCTTGCTATGTTGCCCAGGTTGTACTAGAACTTATGAGCTTGCCTTAGCCTCCCTGGCAGCTGGGATGAAAGGCAACCACCACCATGCCTGGCTGAGCAGGAAAATTTAGGTTATGAGATTTTTCACTTAGAAAGAACATTCTGATTAAAGTGTCAAGCACAAGCCATCCAGAAAAGATGACAGTTAGAAATAACAGTGATTGCAGTAGTGCTCAAATGTTGTGATCAGATCTCAAATTGAGACATCAATAAGGAAAGAGATAAAGGAGAATGGGTAGAGCTCACCAACCACTGTGCTCTATGAGGTGTGGCAGGGGTACAACGATACTCCCTCCTGGCTCACACTTTGGAGGTCATTAACATGATGGGGAGAAAGGGGGAAAGATGAAGTCAGCTTTGAACACAGGGAGCCTGAAATTCCAGTGTAGTATGCTTAGAGATGTTCAATACAAAATTTAGGATCATGAGAAATACAGTGAACTCAGAAGAGAGGTGAGGGTAAACATAAACATGCCAGGATCACTCAATCAAAGATTGTTTTCTTACATTCTGTAAGGAAGATTGTGTAGATGGAGAAGACAGCTAAAATAGATATTTGGAATAGATAAAAGATTATCAGAAAGAAAAGAAATCAGAAAAAGAAAGGAGAATGAGCAGCAGCCAGAGTTACGTGGTAACCTATAGCAGATGGCACCTTGTCTATGGATCAGGTACCCAGTGACCATAGTCCAGTCAACATGCAATTCACTAAGGCCTAGCAGGCCCCACACACTTTGCTAGAACCTGACGATCACATTAACCCAGTTTTCTGCTCTCTCTGAATGACACAATGACTTTTAAGACTGAATACAGACAGAGTTCAAGTTCAAGTTCTAATTCTATTCACCCTCTCCTTCCACACTGAACTGCAAAATTAAAGGACCTTATTTTAAAAGGAAGCATAATCATGGGCACACCAGAACCTTTATACATACTTTGGACTCACAATGCAACAAGGGGGGAAAAGATTCACAAGCTAATTCTTTCTTTTTAAAATAATTTTTATTTCAGGCTTGGCATCTGTAGCCGTCAGCAGTTAGGGCACCAGCCACATACACCAGGGCTGGAGGGTTCGAACCTGGCCCAGGCCTGCTAAACAACAATGACAACTACAACAAAAAAATAGCCAGGCGTTGTGGCGGGCGCCTCTAGTCCCAGCTACTTGGGAGGCTGAGGCAAGAGAATTGCTTAAGCCCAGGAGTTTGAGGTTGCTGTGAGCTGTGATGCCACTGCACTCTACCAAGGACAACATAGTGAGACTCTCTCAAAATAATAATAATAATAATAATTTTTATTTCAAAATATTAAGGAGGTACAAGTGTTTTGTTATATGGATGAACTGCATCATGCTAAAGTCAGGGCCAGTAGTGTGCCCTCTTTTAAAAATCACTGATAGGCAAAAATAGTATATAAACCATTGTTAAAATAATACAAATGGTCTGATTGCAATATTGTTCCCTGCAAACCAGGGAATCCGGGGTTAAACAACAGTGTCCTCCACACAGAATGCCTGCAGATCACAGCTAAGAGCACGTGGGCACACACCCCCACACACAGCCTCCGCTGACAGACTTCACAGTCAGAGCAACCTTTTAAACACTTTGCCTTTATCACCCACAGCGACGACCAGTCTAGAGCAATCATCTATCCTCTCATAGAGACTGTGATACCTGTAATCAGTAGCTCAGCATAGCAACCAGGGTTTGCAACTAACTTCATGAACCAATTTATTCTAAAAGAAAAAAAAATTAAATATAAAATTTCTGACTTACTGCCCATGTTTTTGTCATCCCAGGTCACCCTGGAAAGCAATCTGTTTTTCTTACACAATCATTTGAATAAATAATAACTCAGGCATCTGACTGCAAGTCTTCATGACACATGAGCTATAGAAAATAATCAGTCTCTGATCAAATCTAGCAGCTTCAAAACAGATGACACAGGTATGATTTATGCAGAGTCGTTCAAATGGTTTCTTTTCTCCAGAAATTGTCCGAATGTCATCCTGTTGGTATTGCACCATCTTCTTATTCCACTTTGTGAATATTCCTTTTGCGTCAATATTCACTTTCTGCCTTTTTAAGTCAACAAAAAAAGGCTGATACAAGATGGCTTTGCTGTGTGCCTAGCATGTTAACAGAGAAATAATTATTTTAGTGCTTTCCCCTTGGACAGTCAAAAAGATGACCTTATGATGAACCTCCTGTAAGAGAAACAGCACTGTTTATAAATAAAACCTCATGCTGAGAGATCCTTAGCTTCCAACGGAAGAAAGCAATCACTATGTTTGCAGGCAGTTAATGTTCTGCCCTTTAATTTAGGTACATAATATCTAGATTTTCATCAACATTTTTAAAAATGTTCCTCTAGTACAGAATCCTGGGTTTTGTTCATGCATATCTGGAAACTATTCTGTTTAGGGAATATCCCACAAACAACTAGGATGCAAAAAAGGACATTCTTTGCTGATTCCTTCCACAAAGAAAATACTCCTACAGTCTCGGTTGAGTCCCACAACATTCCTAAAGGGACATCTGTATAAAAAAGAGCTAGACATTTCTATGAAGAATCAAAACATTTTTAAAAAGATTATTCAAGGCAATTTTATAGTTAAGCCAAAAGCAAATAAATTATACAAAAGACTAATTCAAACTTGGAAACACTGCAGTAGGTTAAAAAGTCACATTATGAATTAAACAGACCTACACTCCAACATTTACAGGCAAAGTAACCTTGGACCAGTTATTTGCCTTTGCTGAGACTCCAGATGAAAATAATTGAATACATTATGTGAATCAACTAAGCCTAGCCCTTGGTACCCGTAGGCACTCACTACATATTACCTTTCTCTTGAGCTTTTCGTTTCATACTGTAAACAACAACATCATTAGGAAATTCCATTATTTTCCATTTTGTATGAGTGGTTTGTATTTCAATGATTATATCCCAGTCTATAAACAAAGAATATCATAAAACATTCCATTTTGATACATGTTGAATAACCTTTACAAGTAAATTCACAAGCTGTTATTTTTAATGTTTGTTATTTGTAGAGCCTGTGTATTCATAGAATAATACAAAAGAAAAGCCAATTCAAATGCAGACATTTTAAAGTATATGTTTAATAGATATAAAGAAGGCTGATAATTTTAAAATATCCTGGGCCCTAACCCCATTGGATCAATTGTTCCAAATGACAAAATCACCGAATGAGTACCACTACCTTTTCCTTTGTACTGTATAGTAAACTGGATCAACTACAAAACACTCTTTAATGAGACACTGTCCACATTATATAATTCAACAGCTAACATAAAAAGGGAAGAAGGTCAAATCCACTTTTTTTTGTAAAGCTCTTCACTGACAGGTCAGAAGACAAAAGCGTTAGGAGGAAAGAATTATAAGTTCTTAAAAGAAAAGTGCAAAAAGGTTTTTAATCTTTGATTCCCAGTTGCAAAGATTCCAAAATATCATTCACATTAATAAACATTGTTCATCTTAATGATGAATAACCACCTGCTGAAGTCGAAGAAACAGGAGCCCACTCCTAATTGGAAACAGCAAGATTGTGTGTATTTTCCATTGTGTATTCTGGCTCTCCAAATGTTCAATTTGAGAACTCTGAGGCTAAGCCTTCGAAACTCCCCCTGTTCTCCACAAGCTGACACATTCTTTGGACACACACGGCATGCATTCAGTATAATCAGAATATGCACAGTTGGAACGCAATGCTCGAGGCCCTTGCATTTTTTAATCAGTTTGTGTGAATTTTAAGTGAGCTATCAGCTATGGTGAGGGTGCAGCAATTATGTATTTGGAAAGTTCTTAAAAGGAGATAATAGGACCCAAATGTTCTAATGTTCCTTTATTCATTTCAGAGAAACAGACTCTGCCACACTCGATACCTTCTGCCAAAGTCTACAAGAGTCAAACTTAGTGGTATCCAACTAAGCTAAATAACATCTGTCCAAGTTTCCAAAACAAGTTTTCACAATTTTCCATTTATGAAAATTAAAGGTAAGAACTATGCTTTATCATTTTGAACAGCTACAATCATTTAAAAAATAGATTTGACTTTTAACTCTCCTATCCCCTTTCAAACCCCTACCCGCCATTTTTTAAGTAGCAGCACCACCACAGCACCACCTTCTCTTATCTGCTAAATGAAATCTGTCAACTGGAGTTCAGTTTAGAATTAATATAATTTCTCTTCTCAGGGCCCCATAGCCAAAAAAAAAAAAAAAGTTAGGCTCTCCAATCATAACGAATAGTTTTTCAAAAATATTACTTGATCAAATAGATCTAATGATCTGTCAAAATATTACTTGAAAAGCACATAACCTGATACTGATATCCACATAATATATTCATATGTAGGAAATTTATTCACCACACTAAGGAAATTATTCTACCAGATACCCCATTAAATACATTTTTTTACTTGTTGCTAGTATAGGCCAGTGATTTGTGGATAGTTGGCGAAAGGCCATATGAACTCTCTCTAGGTAGATTCCTGAGGCTAGGAATCTCCTCTCCAGCAAGATTGCTGTCTTGCTTGTATTTTTTAAGAGTTAGAGAGCCCTGTTATTACAGATAACCAGCATTTGTCAGTAATGATGACATCATATTATTTAGTGCCACTGGCGACTAACCCAGCAGATACCCAGTTATCGGTATACACTGAAAAGCCAGAGAATTGTCACCTCAATAAGGAATCCTTTCAGGTAATGATGTATTCCACGACAGGACTGGAATACACAGGCTTGTTATTGAGTATTAGGATTTTCCAGAGAGATGTAAGACTTTTGCTTCAAAATCTAGTGACTGCCAATTTCCCTCAATTCAAGGATATGTAAGCATCTTTTGGGTTTCAGAAGAGAGATTTTTCTCAGGTTACATGTACCATGATAATGTACAAAAAGGTTATTTCTTTATAGTATCATGAGTACTGTGATAGAAGTATGTACCAAAGGGGAATATGTAGCAGACGTAAGGTCTGAAAAAATGGTATTTGAACTGACATTCGACAGACACTAAGAATTAGTCACTGGTCAGGCAAAGAGTCATATCACTGCCCGCGTGTGTCCATGTCAGCATTTGTGTATCCGCGTGTTTGTCTGGGGTCACTACCACGAGGCAGGAGAAGTTCATTCTAATAAAGGTAGCTTAAATGTCAGTGGTGAGGATAAGATTGAGAAGGAGATGCTTGCCAAATCATACCAGATTATATCAAGTTTATGCCGTGGCACGGAGTAGTTGTTAGCAATTTAACGAGGATAGTGACATGGTTTTGTGATATTTTAGTCACATTACACACAGTAGAATATCTAAAGCTGGACTGTTTACATCAGCTATTCACTTTCCAGCCAACCAATATTTTGTCAACATGGTGGTGTGTGAAAGATATTTTTCCTATCCAATTGTGTTAAGCTAAATAATGAGAAAAGTGTTTGTATTGTTCATTTCCTTCCCCTCTACCATGAAGGTAAAAGAGTCTTTACTTTCCATTGTTTTTTGGGTTTTGTGCTCTAAACATTATGTGAGGTCTTCTTAGAGACAGGGGAGTCATTAACAGTCATCAAACCTTTATTGAGATTTACTGTACCACAAAAGGTAGTTCACAAAATCCTTACAATTCAGCAAGGTAAATATTACTATCTACTCTATTTCAAAGGCAACCAGGGCATATGGCAGTTATGGTTAGACAGCAGAAAGACAAAACTAGGATGTGTACCAAGGCCTCTGAATACAGAGGCTGTGGTCTTTCCTGTTGCTCATTCACAGGACCAGGCTTCCTTGCAGTCGGCCTTCTCTTGCCCTGAGTACCAGGCTACTCAAAGTATGGGTCAAAGATCAACAACAGTGACTTCACCTGGGAATAAGTTAGAAGGAGAAAGGCTCTTCCACAGGCATACTGAATCCAAATTCAGATTTTAATAGGATCCCATGGTGATTCATTTGCACATCAAAGTTTGGGAGGCACTACCTTAGCATATACCAGAACCACTAAAAAAAAATATTCCAAACCCATGTAACTTCTCTGAGGTCCCATGCTAGAGAGGATTTATTAAGATATTAACGAGCAGAGCAATAGGATTGTTTGGGGAAGTTGAAACTAGATTTAAAGATCTCACACTTAACATTCTAATGACGGCACTATCATTTGACTCTCACCCAACTATCCACAAAGCTCTCCTTCCTCTGACACCCCCTCTCCTGTTCTCTCTCCTCCTACACTATGTCCTTCTCCTGTATATTTCCCACCTCATTTTCTTGCCCCCCTTTTGTTTCATCCTTTTCTCTCATTCTGCTTTGATGTTCTTATATTCTTCTTTTATTCTCCAGTTTCATCCTTGAAATTCTCTTACCTAATGCTAGTAATAAGTCACATTTATGATTCTATTCTCCTTGACGAGCACACGCCCTTGGTCGTCCCTAAATCTTTAGAGGGAACAAAAAAGTCCTCTCTCTGAATTTGCCTACTCATAAAGAAATTGAATAGCTAAAATAATAATACGGATCCCAAATGTTTAAAACATGCATAAACACCCACACACTCCCATGCTTCATCACATAACTCTTGACAGGAGGTAGTACCGAGCAAAAAATGCACTAAATTAGACACAAACACCGTGAAACCATCTGTGGAGGTCTTATAAATGGCCACACATTTTTTGACACTCCCGCATTGAGAGGTGAGATCTGTGCCCCTTTCCCTGAAATCTGGGCAGACTTGTAACTGTCTAAACCACTAAATGCAGTGTGTAGCTGCCTTAGCTAGTCCTTAAGACAAAATGGAACCTTCCCCTGACCTCCTGGACTCGTTCTCTGCGGGAGCTCCCTTTTAAAGGGCCCTCTTGGAAACCAACTCCCATAATGTGCCAAGCCCAAGACAGACGGGCGGTGCACTAGATGGTCCCAGCAGACCCAAGTCTCCAATCGTCCCTGCCCACAAGACAGATAGGGCAAAGAAAAGTCTCCCAGCCCCTACCCTCTCAAGTCTTTCTAGTTGAGACCCCAGGTATCATGAAAGAGAAACTAAAAAGTACCCAGTACCCCATCTTAATTCCTGACCTATAAAATTTGTGAGCATAATTTGAAAATATGTTGCCTAATTTATGCCAATAAGTTTTAGAGTGATCCTTTAAAGAAAACAGGTATTTAGGGCAGTACCTGTGGCTCAGTGAGTAGGGCGCCAGCCCCATATACCGAGGGTGGTGGGTTTAAACCTGGCCCCAGGCAAACTGCAAAAAAAATAGCTGGACCTTGTGGCAGGCACCTGTAGTCCCAGCCACTTGGGAGGCTGAGGCAAGAGTATTGCCTAAGCCCAAGAGTTGGAGGTTGCTGTGATGCCATTACACTAAAAAAAAAAGAAAGAAAGAAAATAGATATTTAATTAGGTCCATCATTAAAAGAAGTAAAATCCATTACAAGTTCTCTAGGTATTTCAGCAGCACTAGAACTTTCTCAATAAGAATATAAAATAAAATGCCTATACTAACTTAGTAGGGAAGAGTGTCACAATAGGCTTTTAATTTTTACTTTTTTAATATTTGTTTGAAAATAGTGTGATTTTTAAACCTTGAGTATTTAAAACAAAATTTGTAACGTGGAGGAGGGAAAAAGGGTTTGCTTTGTTTGTATGTTTGTTTATGGCCATTCTTGATATAACCGGAGACCTTCTTTCAAGGAATTACCCCTAGGCATGAAGCCCAGCATAACACAGTATTTCCCGACTAGCACAGAAACCTCACATTTAAGAAAAACACAACCTGTTCAGTTTGAACTTCCCCACTTCAGTCTCAGCACTATGCATACTCTGAACCAGATGTTCCTAGGCACATCCCACATTTTTTTTTATTTCGCTAAGTTCATATTTACTGCTAAAATATTTCTTTTAAACTTTCATTTGCATATCAGGGAAAATAAACAAAACACAAAAATGAAAGACAACTGATTCACTTATCTCCTCTAGACTGACAGATTTCACAGAAAGTGCTTTTGTAATAAAAAAATATTAATGAAGTAGCAATGTTTTGTGCAGACATTTGCTCCTCTGTCTACTTCATTTATAAATACATTTTAATGAGATAATGGAGGCTACACAGCTCTGCAAGTGTTCCTTTTTCTAACATTTGTTCTGAATTCAAAGATTAGAAACGGCTAATCTTCTGCATTTTGGGGGCTGGTTTATGAATATCGCATTTAAAGCACATTGTTCAAGCATCTGGAAAGCTAACATCTCATAAATAGCCCATCCTCCCAAACATATGATTAGACAATAAGGGTAATCTGAAATTTGTTTAAAATCAGTAGCCATAAAGCAGATACAGTGTTCTACAAATTGTCCCTCCCTCCCTCCCCACCCTCCACCCTAGAGTGTGTATTGAAACATGGCTTAATGGGCCTTTGTTTGCCAAGAAGACATTCAGAGCGGAGTTTGTCTTTGTACAATTAAATTATGCACATTGTCAAATCTTCTCATTTAAGAAATCTGTATTTTACTGAATTCTAACAAAGAATTAAAGCAGGTCTACCCTGGAGGTACTTCTCGTTTCTTCAAATGCATGTATTTGGATGTGTGTCTCTGTATGTTTATGTAACCAAAACGACCAGCAGACTTAATAAAGGACGTGGTTCAAGTACACAAAGTCTGTCTTCTAATCAATGCTCAGGAAAAAAAATCCCATACAGCAAGCACGACCGGAAGTCATAAATATTTCAAGCATATTGTAATATCCTAAAAACACTTGTTATCTAAGAGAAGTCTCTAAGAAGGAAAATATTCTTTATGATCAATGTATTCCATAATTTATCTGTTTCATGAGTTTTAACTTTAAAGTCATGGTCTTAGTCCTGAAAATGTATTGAGAGATAACACCTGCCAGGCACAAAGCTAAGTGCTCTACATGGATTATTTTATTTATTTATTTATTTATTTATTTATTTATTTATTTTTTGTAGAGACAGAGTCTTACTTTATTGCCCTGGGTAGAGTGCCATGGCGTCACACAGCTCACAGCAACCTCCAGCTCTCGGACTTAGGCGATTTTCTTGTCTCAGCCTCCTGAGTAGTTGGGACTACAGGCACCCACCACAACACCCAGCTATTTTTTTGTTACAGTTTGGCCAGGGCCGGGTTTGACAGATTTCACAGAAAGTGCTTTTGTAATAAAAAAAAATTAATGAAGTAGCAATGTTGATTGTATGCCTCAATACAATCCTACTAAGTAGTCATGACTACTTAAACCCCATTTTACAGATGAAAAAACTGAGGTAAAGTTTATTTACAAAAGAGAACAGCTATCATACAGCTATAAAACTTATTCAATTTTACGTCTGGAAGAGACATTTAAGATAGCCTAATAAAACTGTCTTATCTTATAAGTGAGGAAACTGAGGCCAGAACAGCTTGAAGGTAAATTAGTAGAAGAACGAGATCTAACCCAGTTCTTCCCACTCTCAGTCCAGTAGTCATTGAAATATTTTTTATTTCTTATTCACATATGAGTTTTCAGGTTTTTTGCTCTTTTATTCTTTCCATTCATATTCATCCCTTCTTAAATTTGCTGTGTATTCTTCCAGCCCACACTTTAAACATTCAATCATTATTTAATCATTTATCCATCATAGATCATTGGTTCTATAGCAATATATTAAAAATTATTTTGTTTATAATACCCGTAGGTCATAGCTGGTAAGAATGTTGCTTTATCCCTCAGAACTATGTTTGGGGGACCTGTCCCTTTTAATCCATGCGTGTATATGCAGCTCATTGTTTTTAATTTCAAGTTCTTTCCATCCAACCAACACACCAGAATATCAGCTATTTCGCTTGTTTTTGTTTCCTTATCACAAACAATGCCACAGTGAATATCTTCTTGGACTCACTTGCAAGCATTTCTGACTCAGGGTACTTGTGCGTTTCCAGTTCACTAGATACGGCCAAATCACTTTTTCAAAGTGGTCGCACACACTCACACTCTTTGACCCACTACATAGATAGTTTGAACCCACCATCTCTATCGCATGATATCATGAGAGATGATCTCTTAAACTTTTATTGGTGCTAAACATGAAGGACTAGTCTCATTCTTATTGCCTGTATTTCTCTAAGTACCATTAGGATTTTGATTTTTGTCCTTTTTTTTAAGAGACAGAGTCTCACTTTATCGCCCTTGGTATATTGCTGTGGCATCACAACTCACAGAAACCTCCAGCTCTTGGTCTTAGGCGATTCTCTTGCCTCAGCCTCCCGAGTAGCTGGGACCACAGGCGCCCGGCTATTTTTAGTTGCAGTTTGGCCGGGCCGGGTTTGAACCCGCCACCCTCGGTATGTGGGGCCAGCATCCTACTCACTGAGCCACAGGCACTGCCCAGAATTTTTATTTTTAATGGCTTAGATTTCCTCCTCTTCAAATTCATTTATCATTCACCCATTTTCCCACTGGCAGGTTTGCATTTCTCTTTTCTATTTGTTAACTAAGTTGTTCTAGTTCACATGAACGTGGTACTTCGCTTTATTCATAGTGTCCTTGATTATATAGGAACTTTACTTTTGAGTGAGTAAAATTTATCTACTTTTTCTTCTGCTTTAGCACAATAAAGTGAAATTCATAACAGCATACACGATTTTCACCCAAACTGTTTAGAAACAGGCAACCTTATTTGTCACTTTCTCAAAGAAAATTGACAGAAGGCCAAGACTTAGACTAAGCCTGCCTTTGCAGTGGGCAAAATGCTCTACGTGACTAATCAAATCCTGGGATGTTGTCAGTAAAATTCAGAATTCATTTTCCTTTAAGCAGAATTATCCATTCATTGCATATTCTTTCAACTAAAAATATTAAAAATTTATAATTTGTATTAAAATAACTTCCATCTTATAGCAATTTATTCCATGATTATAAATGTTGTCAACTGGCACATCTGTGGTCTACTTCATTCCTTTTGTGCTTGGGTATCACACTTTGCATACGCATCCTTCTTTCTTAAAGTCAATTTTTTTTTTTTTTATTATGAGGTAACCTTCAAAGTACCCTTTATATTTAAAGCTTTCTGAGAAACTGAAAACACAAACAGTATATATAACAGAAGAATAGTACATAAGAAAAGGAATTATAAAACAAACAAACAAACAAAAAGAGCTTATTGCTGGATGGGAGGCACTGGGGAGGCCAAGGTGGAAGGATCACTTGAGACCAGGGGTTCAAGACCAACCTGAACAAGAGTGAGACAACGTCTCTATTAAAAAAAAAAAAATAGAAAAAAATAAAAATAAAATAAAATAGAAAAATTAGCCAGGCATCATGGCACACACCTGGAGTCCCTGCTACTGGAGAGTATGAGGCAGGAAGATCACTCAAAGCCTAGAAGTTTGAGGCTGCATTAAGTTACGATGACACCACTGCATTCTAGCCTGGGCCACAGAGAGAGACCTTGTCTCAAAGACAAAAGAAAAATAAGAAAAGAGATTCTAAGGACAAATTCAATTTTTCCTACAATATAATGACTATATTTCTTTAAAATTGTATATTTTATGTCAAAAGTACAAAGGGTAAAAAACAATGTAATTTTTGAAACGTGGTACCTAATAAATGTTTCTCCTGTCCCAGATTATTCTTTGGAAATCATCTGAATGGATAAATAGTACTTTAAGTACTCTGCACATCTAACAACCTGGCATTATTCGTGTAACCATAGGTAAATCACTCAGCCTCATATTCTTCCTGTGTAAGATAATATGAGGCAAAATTATCATCAAAATTCTATTCCTTGATAATAAATTTGTTAAATTACACACGCATAATCTGTTCTAAAGGGCCAGAAGAACATTTACAGCAGCTATGAAAGTAAAATTTCATTTTAACATTCAGCTACCCAAAATGGGATGGGCAACTTCCCTTCTTTAATACGGCTACTGAAATAAAAACCATTACTCACAAACCAAAGGCAGTGTGCCTCAGAGGAAATGGATTCTGATGATGTCAGATGGATATTTATTGCTGCTTCCAAGACAGAATTGAATAGTCTTTTTTTCCCATCAAGTAGGAAACATTTCAGTATAAGAACATTTATAATGTAGTCTTCTCCTTTACAACGGAGTCCAGATCCATTTTCTAAGTGATGGCCCAAGAACTTTACTTTGGTTGATTTATCTTTCTATACATTGAAATTGTTGTTTGTTGAATTCAACCAATTTCAATTTCATATATAAAAAAGTAATCCCTTTACTCCTCTATTTTCTATCCATCAGACCCATTACTGACTACATAGTAGTGAGTTTGAAAAGGGAAAAAAAAAAAAAAGGAAAATCTCTCAAGAGAGGAGCTTTCAAACCTCTTAAGGCAAAATACAGGGCAGAGGCAGACAGTTCACAATCTCCGTCTCCCATCGCGAGCTTCCCCTGATGCACATCCTCTCTACGGATTACCTACAACAGTAGACTTATCCTTCCTTTAAAAAAAATTATATGCATTTTAATATTACATTATATGTAGTCACAAAACTTTAATTTGATTTAAACTATACAACTATTTTCAAATAGGGTTTCTCGGTCAAAATATTGTTAATGATTTTTATCACACTGGTTCTTCTATAGATGGAAGCTGACAGCCATGGACTATTCTGGTGGAAGACCTCATCTATCAAGGTTTACATTTGGAAAAAATAAATAGCTGTACTGTTTTTGCAAACTCATCTATCAAGGTTTACATTTGGGAAAAAATATAGCTATACTATTGAACTACTTATTTTTGCTAACATCCTATTGCCTAACTTCCATGTTTTCTCGTTTGTCTGAAATAGTCCTGAATTTTTAACTGATTTTCTCCTGCAAACATGATTCTGCCTGGTTTCTTTCATATATCAACAAAACTATATTCTTGATGCTGCAATAAAATATTTATTTTCCATTAGCGGAAGTCCTCACAAATAACTAAATTCTGGGTTTAGCTAGCCCTAAATCTTAGAAACAAAGTGTATTAACAAAAGCATTCTTTAAATTATTTAATGATTGGTTTTCCACTTTATGAATAATTTACATGTAGTTAATTTTTCTCTCATTGCTTTTTGGTCCATTTCACTAAGTATTAGGGGCACTATCTTGTAAAATATTTATTTCAATGGCCATCATGATAATAAACTACTAACATTATGTGTTAGGCACTGCGCTAAGCATTTTACAAGGGTAGTCTCATTTCATGTTTATAAATCCTATGAAGTAAACATTATTATCTTCATTTTACAAAAGAGGAAACTGATTCGTACATGTCAAGTGATTAGCCAAAGGTCACACAGATAAAGGTACTGGAGCAAAGATTTGTGTTCAGGTCGTGAACTTGGGAGTCAGTGTTTCCAAATGCTGTGAATTGCTTCTCTCTATGACACTGCTGAAGAGACCTGAGGCGCACGGTGTTGAGATCTGTTTTTTTCTCTGAGGAACTAACGTACCCCTCCATATGTCCAAGTTTACAATCTCATAAAATTAATGTACAAAGAAATACAAGCAAATGCAGGAACACCAACCAACAAGTAAATTTAATTTAAAATGTGCCCTACACTGAGGCCATGAGCTGGTCCAGTGCACTGAAAAAAAAAATAAATTTATGTTATAGAAATAGTCGAGCAGTTAGAGAAACCAGAAGCGCAAAACACTCCATTGCCTTCACTCAGCAACTTAGTTGCGCTAGAGGACACTTTCCATGTTGTATTCTATTTCCTGCCATTATTGGCTTGAATAATTAAAAACTAGGTGGCAAGTTCAGCCTTTGCTTTTTTGTCAGGTGAAAATTACCCCCAATCACCACAATTTGATCATTACACATTATGGGTTGGTCTCAAAACTTCACATTTCCCCCCCCCAAAAAATTACAACTATTGTACATCCATAATGATGAAAAATAAAAACTTTTTAAAATCTTTTAAGTACAAAGTACACCTAATCCCAATAAGCTAAACAATGTAGAAATTTAAAAGAATTAGTTATTTTAGCCCAACTCTGCTTAAAAAATTCCCCATTCTCATTCAAAGGTTCCTGTCCCCCGTCTCTCCATGAGTTTGTCACTTCCAGGTCTGCTCTGAACGAATTGTGCTAAAATCCAGATATAACCAACAATACATGGTTGCTGGTCCGGGACCCCTTTTCATAGTTTATGTCCCCGCAAATCCCAATCAAACCTATTAAAATGTATAAGAAATAGGACTTTAAAAGCACAAACTAAGTGCTGTGGGAGCTGAGAAGAAAGAGAGGACTCCCAGACGGCATCCAGACGAGCTTCACGGAGGAGGCGGCGAGAATGCCAGGCGTCCGTGAGAAACACACTGCGCCAGCCTGGAGGAGAGGGGCTTATAACACAAAAAGTAGAGCGCGTGCAAGTATCAAATACACATGGCCAGCCGGAAAATGGAAATGTTTGCAAAGTCAACTGGAGCTGACTTCAGGGGTTGGGGTCAGCCCGAGGCCTCGGCACCCTATTTGGTAAACCTCAAGTAGTTACTGACGGTGTTCGGAACATTAACTCTGATGTCATAGCAGTGAACAAGGAAAATTAATATACCTGATAAGAAGACAGAATGTGGGAAGATGTTTTATAAAGTTATGGGCTTAAAAAGTGGTCAATGGTATTGAAGAGCTCGAGGAACCATTCAGCCAGGTAACATCCCTCAAGAACAAGGGCAGGCAAGAGGGAAAGAGAGCTGTCACCAGCACTGGCGACCTTGGGGGCTACGACAACGCTGGGAGGGTCCACCAGACACCACGAACCGAGTGAGCAGCTGTTACCAGGAGGCTGTGGGCACAACAGCTGCACGTAGCCCAAAGGTGGACCCAGGGTGGACCACGTAGCCCAAGGGTGGACCCAGCCCTTGGAAGCAAAGGTTTCCCAACACCTCCTCACCCTGTCAGGGGCAGAGAGAAAATCTGCCTCCACTGGAGACAGTGCTGAGAAAAAGACCTGACATATCTGAGGATTCGAATTTCAGGACAGGGCAGCAGGTGGGAAGCATGAAGGGCCTACGGGGTGGGTCATGGAACGCGCGTGCCTTAGGGCCAAGGAAAAGGCTGAGAGGGCAGAGGCCGGAGCCCAGCGAGCTAGACGGGGTTGGGAGGAAGTTACTGGATGAAATGGCAGGCCACGCATTTTCCACACGGTAGTCCTAAAAGTCATAATAAAGTCACGACCACAGACCTAGGACCGGGATGGGTAGCTTAGATTCTTGCTTAGCTTCTGGTAAGTGTAGTTCAAATAATCCCAGCTAGTACCCTGCGCAGTAAATATGGATAGTTGGACAAAGACCTTAACTGGCCCCAAAAACTGAAAAAAAGGATCACGAAGCTCCACATCCACATCACAAATACTGCCAATAAGTATCCCAACTGGGAAAGAAGCGAAAGGCAGCCCAGTATCCCTCTTTCTCAGAGTGTTCCTTTTTAAAGAATTCAAAATTAAACTATCTCAAAAACTAACAGGAAAACAAAAACAAACGAACCAACCCACTAATTTTATGTCTCTCTGCTTTGCTGAAACATGAAGTACGTGGTTGGTCTGCCTCAAAGAAAATTTAATTTGGTTCATAACATCCAAACCATTGCACCATCAATTAATTATTTTCTAATAAATATTAGCCACTAGCATTAAAGATGCTTACTCAGCTTTCTTATGTGTACATAGAGAACCTTACTGGTTAAAAGTAGAAAGCTAATCAAATTCGTTTGTATAAACCCGTGAGTAACTGAACATCTACTTTCAAAAATGACACATTATGATGAAATGCAGCATAACGGGCACTTACAATCTATGGCTTTGTCAGGTTCAGCACAAATCTGCATTTTATACCTAAAGCTTATATTACTAAAATTAAATGTAAAGCATTGTCATTAATTATGTAATATGTATAGCAATAATTCATGTGAATAAATGTCACTAACACATCGCTCCTCAATCATCAGTAAGAGTCGCTAAGATTTGCTAATCATACTTCTTGTGACGCACACACATAAAAAATACTGTACCTGCGGTAGAAAGATTTGAGTCAGTTTCAAGCTTTGAAGTAAAAAGCTTTTTGGTTAATTTGGGATCTGCCCATCCACTTCATCTGTACTGATTTTTCAGACATTCTTGCCTAGTCAATGTTGTGCTACTTTAGAAGACAATGTTCCTTCACTGCTGAGTGTTCTGGATTTTTTTTAGCAGAGCACAAAACACCCTGTTTGCATTCACTTACTAGTTTTCACAGGAAACGACCTAAGAAGGCTTTGTGAAATGAAATGGATTCTGAAGTTTTTTTTTCTGATTTTAGAACTCTATCAGAGAGGGTTCTGTAGCTGGTGAATTTTCCAGGCCCTTAAGTATAGGAAAATGCCTCTGTTTTGCCCTCCCACATAAAGTTCACGTACATGTCGCTATGTCTTATTAAAGATTAAAAATATAGTATTTAAAATAGAAAACTGCAGAGTGGAATAAAACAAACATCAGTGGAACCACCATCCTAATTCGTCCATTCTTAATATTGTGCCATATCGTATCTCCTATTTATTAAGAAATTAAAATTATAGGCATGATTGAATCCCCCTAAATAAACCTACCAAGAAATTACATACAAGTATATAACAGAAGTATATAGAAGGGCTTCATATAAATAATTTTCAGATGTATAAAAAACTTTTTATTTAGATTTTTGTTGTTAGGTTTTTTCGTTTGTTTTTGTTATTGGTTTTTAACTTAATTGCACAGAGTTTGTATGATATCAACATTTGGTGCTCACTGAATTGGCTTTATGCCACAGTATTTGGTATACCTCAAAATAGTCACTGATATTGATGAAAATATGATTTATTTTCAACCCTATGATTGCAAATACAGTTTATTATCTAATTATTGGGTGCAGAGATCTGAATATATATCCATTAGCTTAAGTTTGCTAAATGCTTACCATATGCGGTGTCCTTACCAGTTTCTAAATTCTAGTTGTTTGACCAAGTGGTTCTCAAAGTGTGATACCCCAACCGGCAGCATTGGAAATTGCTGGAAATGCAAATCCTCAGGCTCCAACCCAGACCTAGGAAATTAGAAACCCTGGGCTGGGGAGTAAGCCCAGAAACCAGTTTTAACAAGTCTGCCAAGTGATTGTGATGTATGCCGAAGTGTGAAAACATTAGCTTGATCAACTGATTACTGAGCAAAAGTAAGTTAAGGATCCATAGATCATGGGGATACATTCTGATGAATGTGTCGTTAGGCAATTTTGTTGGTATATAAACATCCCACAGTATACGGACACAAACCTAGACCTAGTGGGCTGTACTACATACCTCAGCTGTATGGTCTAGCCTACTGCTCCTAGGATACAAATTATACAGCTTGGTAACGTACCGAACACTGTCGGCACCTGTAGCAACCGATTAAGTATTTGCGTATTTAAGCATATCTCAACATAGAAAAGGGACAAATCTGGACAGCATGCTACTGCACCAAATACTGTAGGCAACTGTAGCATACGTTATTTGTGTATTTAAACATATCTCAACATAGAAAAGAGGTGATAAAAATATGATATAAAGGATTGAAAACAGTATACCTACATAAGGCCCTTACCATGAAGGGGGCTTACAGGTCTGGGAGTTGTTCTGGGCAAGTCAGTGAGTGAGTGGGAGTCCACGTGAAGGCCTCAGACATTATTACACTACGATAGACTTTATAAACACTGTAAAAGAGGCCACGCTAAATTCATTAAGCGATTTTTCTCTCCTAGTCAGTTTCTGTCCTAGCCAGAACTATTGTGCAGAATAAATTAATCTCAGTTTAATGTAACTTTTTTACATTACAAACTTTTCAATTTTTTAAACTTTTTGATTCTTTTGTATAATAATACCACTTGCTTAAAACACAAACATTGTATGGCTATATATAGAACCAGCGTCTTTCTTCATATCCTTATTCCATAAGCTTTTTTCTATTTTTAATTTTTCTTTTTTTAGACTTTTTTGTTAAAAAAAATAAGGCACAAACTCAGATTAGCCTATGCCTACACAGGGTCAAGACCACCAATATCACTGTCAACATCCCCTCCTATCTCATCCCACTGAAACCTTTTCAAGGGCAATGACACCCATGGAGCTGTCATCTCCAATGATAACAATGCCTTCTTCTAGAATAGCTCTTGAAAGTTATGCCTGAGGCTGTTTAACAGTTTACTTTTTTTTATAAAAGAAATACACTTTAAAATAAACATGAACTATAGCATAGTAAATACATAAGCCAGTAACGTCATCATTTATTATCATTATCAAGCATTATATATTGTATATAACTGAACGTGCTATACTTTCATATGACTGGACAGTGTGGTTATATGGGCAGCACCACCGACAGGAGTAACACATTGCACCACATCTTCAAAATGGCTGTGACAGAACTAGGTGATCGGAATTATCCAGATCAGCTCCATTTTTTTTTTTTTTAATTTTCTGGAAAGAATTTTTTTTTAATTTAATTTTTATTAAATCATAAAGCTCCATTGTAATCTTATGGGACACCATGATCCATCTCTGGCTTAAACATTATGTGGCGCATTACTGTATGCCAAAAACTCATCTGTTCCCATTGTCTTCTTGTAATTCTGCTTATTGTGTTTAGATATTTAAAGGCTATGTTACCTGGCTATATACAACATCCAAATTGATATACCGTTCTTCAACATGTAATAAAATAATCCTTTCCTATACTAATTGTCTACCTTTGACCCACTTTATCCTCAAAAACTAAATCAAACAACCTTGTCTTGGAAGTGAGAACAATGTAATCTGAAAATCTGTGCCCTCATATTAATTTGAAATAAAAATAAAATATTAAAGGATACCTGGAAAAAAAAAAACCAAACAGAACTGCAAGTGTACCAGGCATGAAATAGCCTTTGCTCTGACCCTCTTTTTTTGAGAGTCTCCTGGGAATATGGACTGGGCAGAGAGTTAGACCTGGGGTGGGGATCTAGCAGGGAGGAAAGAGTCACTGCCAACTCAAAATATGCAGCACGAGGTCATCAAAAAGACACTACCCAAAGGCAAAACAGGAAAAGTCAGACAGATTAGTCTCACCAAGCAGCTCAGAGAAAGGGGAAGTCACAGAAATAGAGGATGTTTTTGACTGAATTGCATATCCTCAAATTTCTTATGTTGAAGTCCTACCCTCCTAACCTCAGAAGTAACCGTATTTAAACACAGGATGTTTCAGGCGAATGTGTTGGTCCTATCCCCTGTGTGTCTTTATTACAGCAGGTTATGCAACAGAAGCACAGAGGAAAAACCATGTGAAGAGGCAGAGGGGACGGTCATCCACAAGCCAAAGAGGGAGTCCTCAGAAGAAGCCGATGCCACTGACACCTTGGTCATGGGCTTTGAGACTTCAGAATTATCAAAAAATAAACTTCTGTTGTTTAAGTCACCAAGTCTGTGGTACTTTTCCACGGCAGCCCCAGAAAACCAACATGGAAGGTAAGTGCAAGGTGGAAATTAGAGGCTCCCAAACAAGGAGTAATAGATATTAATTAACAAAGAACAGGCTTCAGAGCCTGAAAATGTCCTCTGAAGCCTGGAGCAGTCACACTTTTCACAGTCTGTAAAATGACAGAGAGAAAATTGTAAATTGCTGCTCAAACATTTTTATCAATTCAAAATATTTATTCAACAAATATTTACTGAATAACCACTAAGTGCTAAGTACTGTTCTATGAACCTAGCTTCAGTAAGCAAAACCAGATAAATGTTCCTGCCTTTGATGGAGTTTCCATTGCGGTGCGGGGTAACAGACAATGAATAGACCTAATAACAAATAAATGAATTATACATATGTTAAAAAATGATAAATGTTTTAGAGAAAACAGAGTAAGAGTGATGGGTGAGGGTTATTTGAAATTTAAATACAGATGCAGGACAGGTTTCATGAAAAGATAATATTTGAACAAAAACTTGAAGGCAACAGATTGTTTATGAGGCATCAATCTTGGCTCTTCTACTCTACTGAGAATGTATGAGTATAATATCATTTATCGTCAAGATATGAACAGTGAGAATAATAAACCTACTTTACACATAGAGAATCTCAAGCTTAGAAAAGTCATAGTGTTATTGTGTGGAAGGGCTGAGATAACCGAGGGGACCAAGCATTACTGAGCTCTAGACCTTCTTCAAAGGCAAGTGAGGAAAGCATGGAATAAAATAAATATTTACAGCAGAACCAGTATTACACCAGAGGCAAGTTCAAGGCACTAGAGGGGAATGGTGGTGCAGCAAAGCTAAGCCCTCTCTTTCAGACAGAAGAAATTTTGGAGAAGTGAAAGCCACATGTGCTGTGTTTAAATAGGAATATACTCAGTAAGTTAAAATATGAATAAAAACATTTCTAGGATAAATTTTCAAAAAGACCTCTATTTAATTGGTTCCACAGTGGACCAATTAAAGAAATATGGTATATATACATGTTAAGGAGATACAAAATGTTGAAAAGGATTTTAGTAATACGGGAATATAATGAGGACATACTCTGTGCCAACAGCATATAAACACAGTGAAGTGCACCACTGACAGACTCAGTTCTGCTGAGTTCTGCTGCTCAAGTTCTGAGCTTGTGTATACTTCGGCAGAGTATACACTTGTGTGAATGAAAGATATATAGACACAGGCGAAGACTGGAAGACGGGAAGTTCAGAAAGTATTTTTATCTTTACATAACAAGATAACAGATGATCACCTGCAAAGAACAGTAGTTTTAAGCAAAACAGAAATTTATTTTTCTTCTCCATTAAAAATAAAGTCTGGAGGGTGGCAGCCCAGAACTGGTATCAAGATTCCACAAGGGCGTCAGTGACTTGAGCTCTTCCTAGTTCACTGCTCTGCCGTCATGACCCAATAAGGCTGTGGCCCTTCCTCCACCACACATCCATCCTGGTCACCAAGATGGACTGGAAGGGAGGAAGAAAGGCACTCCCCTGCTGTCAAGCTGATTTTCCACAGAGACCACGCACTGGTCTGGCTAGGACATAGCCCTGGACAGCACAGAAATGTGGTCTTTCCATGGGTACAACATGCCAGTCTAACTGCTGTTGCAGTATTTATTTCCTAATTAACAGGGAAAGGGAGAATTCATTAAGAAAATACCTAGTGGCTGCTGCCGTAAGACTCTTTTGAGTTCTCCCAATTATCTACGATCATTACATAATATCTATATTTCTAAAAATTAAATGCGTTCTTATTTAAGATATGCAAAACTGTTAAGTGATACCAAAGCATAAATGGTCTGTAAAGAAAAAGCTTAAAGTTAAAAGAAAAAAACTAAATGATTGAGAAGTTCAATAAATGTCTACTGGTCAATAACTATTAGGGATCTATACTATCTTAGCATATTTAATGTATTTCCCACCTATAAGCACACTACCAAAATAACTATTCCAAGGTAGATCTATTAGCTTATAAAACATACTTCCCAGAAGAATTGCAAAATTATGTTTTTTCCATTGAAGCTCAACATCTGGTAAATACTTACATAAACTCTGAATAGAAGACAATATGATCAAAATAAACATAGAAATCTAAAAGCACAAATGACTCAAATATGATTTAGAAGATATGTCACATTTTATACACCAGCTTATTTTGCTAAATTGATAAAACTAATACAATTGGGAAAAAAACAAAATCATCACCTACATAGCATTTACTGTTATGATTTATTTTGCATTACAATGGAAATAATGTCTAAGAACATGTTAATGACTATAGAATAATGTACAATAATCAGCAAAAGCCTCTACCCAGTTGAGGAAAAAAATACTGTAACAGAATAAATTATTCAGATATTGTTATTACATATTTAATAATGAACAGAAATGTGTTGGTTATGCTACCAACTCCAGGCCCAATATCTTGCTTAAAATTTAGAACCTATAATGGGATACTGATAAATCTAGTTAATAACGGGAGGTTACCTATCATATTAAATACAGGTATCAATTGTAAGACACAATTTGATTTCAAATAATAAACTGAGAAAAAAATCTTAATATTAAGAAAATATGCTACACATTTAAGCTTTATAACTAATCAATGACATATTATATTTTTAACATCCAAGGGGTGATAGTTTCTGACTATATTTATTAATTCCTTATCCAACTAAAGTCATTATTTATTCATGTCAGGCATTATTTTAGGACCTAGGGATACACAGGACAAATCCCCAATTTATGGAGCTTACATTTTATTGTGGGAAAAATTAACAAATAAATATAAAATATAATTGCAGATGGTGATAAGTGCTGCAAGGAAAAATAAAACTGGTAAGGAAAAACAAAACATGATAAAAAGGAAGGAGTACTTTGAATTTGGTCAGGGAGAGTCTCTACGAACAGGTCACAATTAGGCAGAGTTCGGACTGAGGGAAAGGAGACCCCACCCACCAACCCGGGAAGGGCACTCTAGGCAGAGGGCTCAGTGAGTGCAAGATATGTATTCTTGAACACCAAGGTGAAGTAATAGAAAGGGCAAAGAAGTCACAGGGCCCCACTGGCCAGGCTAATGATGTTTAGTTTTACTCAGAGTGAGACAGAAAGCCTTTGGGGAGCTTTCCAGCAGAGCAGAGCCATAAAAGGGCACACTTTAGAAGGATCATTCTGACTGCTGAGAAGAAAAAAGACGATATACATTCAAAGACAGAAGCAGAGAAACCAGCTCACTGGTAAACTGGCAGGTGAGAGTGGCAGTGGCAAGCAGGACAGAGAAAGAGCCAGAGAGCAAATTTGAGGAAATAATGACTGCAAACTTTCCCAATTTTATGAAAGACAGGAACATAACATTCAAGAAGTCTCAATGAACTTCAAGTAAAATGTACTCAAAGAAACCAGTAGCAAGACATATTATTATAATCACACTTTGAAAAACTAAAAGTGAAGAGGGAATCTTGAAAGTAGAAAGAGAGAAACTACTCACCATATACAAGAAATACTCAGTAAGATTATCAGCAGATTTCTCTAAGAAACTTTGGACTCCATAAGTCTAATATATTCAAAGTGCTAAAAGAAAAAAAAAAAATCTTGTCAACTAAGAATCCTACATTCAGCAAGACTATTCTTCACAGGAAGGGGAAAATTAAAACACTCCCAGAAAAAGAAATCTAAAAGTAAGTAACCCCACTGCTGGTTTTCTACATGATTTAAGAGACTAACACATTTTTAAAAATTAGTCTAAAAGCTAGTATTACTGTACCTTTGGTTTGTAAATACACATTTTATTTTCTACATACTGTAAGAAACTAATTGTTGAAAAGTGATTAGTTTATGTTCTTACACACACACACACACACACACACACACACACACGATATACAAAGATGTAATTTTGTGACATCAACTACTGAGCTGCCAAGGAGCAGAGATTTTGTATCTTATCAAAGTTAAGCTGACATAAATTGAAATCACACTGTTACAACTTTAGCTAAATCACACTGTTTATAACAATGCTAAATGTAACCCCAATGGTATCCACAAAGAAAATACCTGTAGAATACCACAACAGGAAATGAGAAAGGAATTTAAATGTTTCACTTCAGAAAATCAATTAAGCACCAGGTAAAATTGATGCCAGAAATGAGAGGGGTAAACCTATAAGGCACAGAAAACTAGAATCTACGGAGAACTCAAATTAAATAAGAAAAGTGCAAACAATCCTCTCTGTAAGTGGGAAAGAGGTTTGAACAGAAACTTCTATGAGGCATAACAGACGAATGGCCAACAAACACATGAAAAAAATGCTCATCATCTTTAATCATCAGAGAAATGCAAATCAAAACCACTCTAAGATATTACCTAACCCCAGCAAGATTAGTCCACATCACAAAGTCCCAAAACACCAGATGGCTGGCGTGGATGTGGAGAGAAGGGAACACTTCTACACTGCTGGTGGGACTGCAAACTAATACAGCTCTTTTGGAGAGAATTATGGAGGATCCTCAAAGAACTAAAAGTAGACCTTCCATTTCACCCTACAATCCCATTATAAGGTATCTACTCAGAAGAACAAAAATCATTTTACCACAAAGACATTTGTACTAGAATGTTTATTGCAGCTCAATTCACAACTGCAAAATTGTGGAAGAAACCTGGGTGCCCATCAACCCATGAATGGATCAACAAACTGTGGTATATGTATACCATGGAATATTATGCAGCCATTAAAAAAGATGGAGACTTTACATCTTTTACTTTTACCTGGATGGAGTTGAAATACATTCTTCTCAGTAAAGTATCACAAGAATGGAAAAATAAATATCCAATGTACCCCATGCTAATATGAAATCAATATATAAACAATTACATGTTCCTATGAACAATAAAACACTATCATAGTCCAGTTCGGGGGTAGAAGGTAGCAGGAGGGGAGAGAGAGGAGGACATCTGGCAGAAGGAAGGAGGGCATGAGGCAGGATCTCACCTAATGTGCACATTATGAGGGTGTATAACATGCCCCCTGGGTGAGGGGCTCTTCTACAAATGGAACTTTACCCTGGAAGTGAGAACAATGCAATCTAAATATTGTACCCTCATATTAATTTGAATAAAGTAAAAAAAGAAAACTAATAGGAAAAGGACAAATTAAGTCCCTCCTTATAAGCAATTACTTAGAATGTAAATAGATTAACCTCTCCAATCAGATAAATAAAGTCTGACAAAATGAATAGAAACATGATCAAACCATATGCTGTCTTTAAGACTCCCATCATAGCCAAACACACAAGTAGACTGAAACTGAAAAGCTGAGAAAAGACAGTCCGTGCAAAAAGTAAACCAAAGACAGCAGAGATGGCTACACTAATATCGGACAAAAAAAATTTAAATCAAAAAAACTAAAAGAGACAAAGATAAAAAGTTAAAAGAATGTTTTATGACATTACCTGTTCATAAAAGAGTGTTGATTCAGCAAGAAAATACAACAATTATAAACATTTACACAACTAATAACAGACTATCAAAATATGCGAAGCAAGACTAACAAAACTAAAGGGAGAGACAGTCTTTTAATTTTTCAATCCTATAATCTACTTCTCTGCATCCTATTTTATTTCAGCCCTGGATACAGAATGTGTGGCCTGAATACTTTAAAGCCTACCTTAATAATAACCTTAATTAATAAACTAGGAAACTAATAATAGCCTTTATTTATAAACAATGAACTAAAAGAAGTTATTAAAACTTAACATTTCTAGACAGTGGTAGATATACAATTGTGCATAGGCCACTAGATTCCTGCACATTCCATTGCCTTCACTGGTGATGAAGTTTCAGATACAAAACTGTATTTGTGAAGGGGTCACCTTTGATCTTAGAGGACATGTCATAAACTCTATGCAAATCCATCATAGTGGAATAATTCTATTTCTTCAGTTTTGGCTTCACTAAACATGTGCGTCTGGATGAAGGATGGCACCATATATAAAGAATTTGGCTTCAAATACCTCACATCACAGAGGGAAAAAAAAAAGTTAAAATTGACCAAATGGAAAATACTAGAAAACCAAAAAGTAGATGTCAGGCTATGCTACACAATCAAAGGCAAACTCTTTTGCCAAATCTACAAGGAGTTTTTCACTTAAATCTACAAGGAGTTTTTCACTTGAGACAAGCAGATCATTCTACCTTCCAAAGACAGCAAACCAGCAACACAGCCCATCCCCAAACTCCCTCAAAAAAGGAAGATAAATTCATGCAGCCAAATGTTGAAAATACCTGAAAAGCTAGTTTACACAACCATAACCAAAGATCTGTCAGGGTCCCTAAGCATAAAAACAAAGATATTAAAAACACGGATGTCTCATTAGGTGTGTTTTGTTTTGTTTTAATTTTTTATTTTTATTAAATCATAATTGTGTACATTGGTGCAATCATGGGGCACAATGTGCTGACTTCATATACAATCTGAAATATTTTCATTGAACTGTTTAGCATAGCCTTCATGGCCTTTTAATCACTATATGAAGACATTTATATTCTGCATTTAGTAATTTTCACTTGTACCCTTGTAAGGTGCACCGTAAGTGTGATCCCACCAATCACCCTCCCTCCACCCATTACAAAACATTTCTT